>CANXYI010866045.1:0-17209 GCA_948208565.1 Hura crepitans
AAAGAAGATGAGCCAAGACTCCAGGAGAAAAAGAGATAAGAATCAATATTATTAATGCCATAGAGATTGGGAACATGACACTAAAAAGTGCTAGCATTTAAAAGAGGAGATAGAAAGATTGAAGAAGCAAGGAGTGCTAGATTAATTCCTCAAAAATGACTAAGGAAAAAAAGGACAAGGACTTGAACAATATAGTTGAGCTAGCAAAAAGGCAAGACATTGCAGGGATATTCAATATAATTACCGAACAATAACCAAATAACTCTAATACTTAAAGAAGAAAAAAAGATCATAAAATGAGGTATATTCAATTAGCATTAAACTTAAAAGGGAGAAAGTGATAACTTTCTTAAACAAAAATGGAAAACATGTCCAGCATCCCCACTCAGATGCTTTGATAGTAAAAGTAGTGATAAACAACTATCTGCTCAAAAGAATCTTAGTAGAAGGGGGAGCACAATCAACTTGATAACCTTTTATGTGTTCCAAAAGTTACAATTGAAAGTTGGCAACATGAAACATGTCGAATCACCTTTGATTAGCCTATTAGGATAACCAGTCAAAGTAAAAGAAAGCATATATACTCTTAAACTTAGAACTAGGGATGACGAATCAATTTGTATATGTAAAGCCTAGTTTATGATCATAGATATATCATTAGCATATAATACCTTGTTTAAGAGACCTTTATTATCTAAATTAGGGGCATGCACTTTGATTTACCATTTGGCCATGAAAATACCAACTAGTAAAAGGGTAACAATACTATATGCCAACTAGAAGGCTTATGTTAACATGCTAAAGCCTTTTGTAGAAACCCGAGAACATCATAAGAGTATGTTTTTCAATCATCGAACATTTATTTAATGTGGACAAAATGGCCAAACTAATTGTCCAAAAAAAAAAGAAATTATGCCCCCAAAAATAAAGTGGCAATCAAAATAAAAGTAGATGATCTACTCAAAGCTACTTTTATAAGGGAGATCTATTTTCTAAAATGGGTGGTATCCAATATGGTCATGGCAAAAAAGTCGAATGGGAAATAAAGAATATGCCTTGATTTCATCAATTTGAATAAAGTATGCCTCAAAGATAGTTACCCTATCCCCAACATAAACCAACTTGTTGACTAACAGCTGGACACCAATGTTATGCCTTTTTAGATGTCTTAGCGGCCTATCACTAGATCCCAATGAAAAAGGAAGATCAAGATAAAGCCTCATATATCATTGATCAAGGTCTATATTGCTATGTCAAAATGCCATTCAAATTGAAAAACATTAGAGCTATATACCAAAGACTAGTCAATAAGATGTTTTCAAAACAAATGAGAAAGAATATGGAGGTGTGCATCAATGACATGATTGTAAAAAGGAAAATAGTTGAATAACATGCAAAGGATTTATAGGAGGCATTTGAAATAATTAACAAGTATATTTAAAGCTAAAATTAGAGAAGTGCATGTTCAAGTTTATGCTGGAAAATTCCTCAGTTTTATGATATCCAAAAAGGGAATAGAAGCAAGTCTGAAGAAGATCCAAGCTATCATTTACATTGCTCCTTCCAAAAATGTCAATGAGATTTAGAAATTGAATGGGCGAATTATGGTGCTTAATAAATTCATCTCCTGCTCAGTAAAATTGTGCTTACCATTTTACAACTCAAAAGTGTCAAAAACTTTAATTGGATAGAGGAATATTAAAAACTGTTCAAAGAACTAAAAAAAGTTTCTAGCTTCTCCATCACTTTTAAATAGGGCCTTACCAAGTGATATGCTTCACTTGTATCTTTTCGTTAGATAAGTTGGTTGTAGGATCGGTATTGATAATGGAAGAAGGTACCAAATAGTATCCTATATACTACATTAGCAAAGCCTTAAAAGGTATTGAACAACGGTATCCAAAGATGGAGAAGCTTGTATTCTGCCTTATCACTATAGCCACCAAATTAAGATATTAATTTCATGCCCATACAATAATGGTATGAACAAATTACATGATAAGAAAGGCCTTATAAAAACTGAAGCCCTTTGGACAATTGACTGAGTGGTCATGCAAGTTAGGATAGTTCAATGTCTGGTATAAGAATAAACCTACATTAGTAGCTCAAGTATGAACTCACTTTATAATGGAGATGTATAACTCTAAAGAAGAGTAAATTGAATATGCACCCAAGTTTTATGCTACAAATAGGCTGCTCAGAATAGAAATAAGCTTCTTTTGATATGCCACCAAACGAGTGGCAAAAATCTCCATATACTAATCTTTAGTACTAACAAGCTAATTCTCTAACTCTATGACATGGGTGGCTTTGTCCTCCAGCTTAGCGACTTAGGCAGACAAAGTAGAAACTTTTTCCTCGACCTTGCCACGGGCCTCATCTCTTTTGAACCATTTGAGGCTCAAAGATTAATTGTTCTTCTTGGCCTCTTCGTGGTCCTTGCTTAAAGTGGCAAAGCATTGGTTCACATCATTAAAATCCTTCTCTAGTCACTCTATCTTCATTAAATGTATGCCTTAGAGATTATGTAATAGGGTTATATTCATGTATTTAAACCTTGTAAATTAATGTAAAAGGCATTTCTCTTTATATCATGGTACTTTTATATATTACCTATAATTGTTTACAATGTCTTTAACCATGTTATAAAGTCCCTGGTATAAATCATAGTGTAAAAGAAATCATGAAATTTTCATGATATGAGATTTTTATTACATGTAAATGTGATATACCTAAACATCCCTGATCATAGTATTAACAAGATGGGACATTGTTAATGTGGATAAACCATCACATGTTATACTTCTTGATTGGATCAAGCAATAATTCTCACAAGCTGTAAACATAGAGATGCTTAGAGTTAATATGTGGATGCCTACTTGGGAAGTAAGTACATTGGAGACCCACCATGAGAACTTCATATGGATACTTAATCTATGTCAGTGAAAGTATCTCATTATATCAGTGGTGTAAGTATTCTTAGAATTGAGATCACTAATGATCTTAAATATGGAGTGACATACTTTGATTCCAAAGCTTTTGCTTTGAACAAGAAGTATACATAGTGAGGTGTTTAGGTATGGCATGACATATTTGAAAATAGGGTAGTAATCAACAATGGATTCACCGCCCCAGATTATAGTGGGGAGTTTTTCTCACAACTCTAATGAGTAATCTTTATTCAGGAATCTTTGCCCAAAGTAAGATGCCATGTGTGAATAGGATTCACAAAGGGCATTTTTGGAATAAAGGTGAAACTATCATAACAATATGTCTAGGGCTTAATTAGACATACTTAGTTAAGCTTTGAGTTGACGCAAGTCCATACTCTAAATTGGATAGGAAAAAAGATGGTGAAAGGAGTTTATTGCACCGCAATTGTATATGGAAAGGTCTGCAACTGTATATGGAAAGGTTAAGTCAAACCACTTGAATTTTCAATACTTGGGTAGTCATGATACATGTATAGATGCCTCTCTTAACTTATATATAAGTGATATATCAATTACTGAATTGATATTAATTTAATAAGATTGAATCTATAGAGTCCCAGTTAGACTAAGACTCTATTTCACTGTGTATTATCAAGCTGTTCTGAAAACCTATAGGGTCACACACATAAAAGAAGTTTAAGGAAGATTCAATGAGATTAAATGTTCTAATGATATGGGATATCATTGGAAGATGAATTAAAAAGAAAAAATAAGCAAATGGGCTTGGGGGCCCACTTGCTGATGTGTAGTCTAAAAATCAAGGTTTTTGGACTTGGGCTTTGTTAAGTCTAAGTTTTAATTGTTCTTGCATTTGATTTTTTATGGGCTTTTAAAATATCTAAAAGGCCTTAAATCAAATTAATTATTAATCCAAAATGGAGCCTAGTATTTCCATATAAGATTAATGAAAGTGGGGCTAAAACAGATTGCACATAAGCCTATTAAAAAGCTTATGCACATAGGACAGAATAGGGCCCAGTGTGTGTGTCTAATCTAGTCTAACTAAGGGCTCATTTTGAGTGTCAAAATCTAACCTAAAAAGGGTTTATTTAAAGTATAAATAACCCTTATAGCTATAAGCACCATACGCACATTTTTGTAGCAGAAATTGCCACATAGAGCAATTAAAACACACAAATTTCTTCTTCTTCCTTTATCCGCTTGAAAATCCTATTAGCACCTGGATTTTCAAGTTGCTCTCTTTTAAGAACTTCTTATGTGGATTACCTTGGAGGTATTCCCAACTAAGGATCACCGTGGTTTGTGATAACCCAGTAAGAAGAGTAAAAAAAAAAAAGTAAAGCTACATATAAGAATCGACATTGAGAATTTAAGGTAAATTCTTACTCTATAATTTCCTCTAATATAAATTTTTTTTTAATTTTTTGATATTCCAACCTTTGCTAAGGTTCCATGGATATTTTATTTCCATTGTGCATGAGTCCCCAGAAACCAACAGCCTTAACATTAGCCATCTCAACTTCCTTCTTGGAACACTGAGCACACTCCCAAAGAGCGACCATGCTGGTCAAACCCTTGAAATAAAAAAAAGGGTATTAAACAAATATTAAAATAGTGTAAAAAAATAACAAAACTTTCAAAAAAAGTATACTTTACAAGTGTCAACAAAGCCCCTATCACCTAGTTGGTTTGTTGTCATCTTAGCTAGGTCTTTAGAGTCTTTAGCCATAACTAAGCTCAAAGTAAGACTCTAAGCACAATCCTTATAGGACAAAGATGTATTCTTGTTAAACCTCTCCTTTTAATAGCAATAAAGGTTAGAATAATCTCGAGGAAAAATGGTTAGGGGGTAAGACCTATCACCTTTATCTTGCCTTGTGTATAACTTATTCATCTTTTCCACCACAAGAGTTAGCTCGATGGACGTGGGAGAGCCTTTCTTGCTCTTACTTGTGTAGTTTCGATAGGCCAAGCTAGAGGAAGTGGAGGTAGGGCAGAACCCGAGCTAGCCAAATAGTTGTTCACTCTTTTCCTTTATATATAAGTCAACTAAGTGATAACTGACAGATATAAAGGAAAAAAAGCATAGAAATAATAGTATATAGAGCAATATGCTTCTTAATAACTATAGTGCTAGATTTGGGCATATCAGACTCCTCATATGTCACTAAGTGTTTTAGTTAAGGAGCAAGAAGCTTCACTCCAAGACGAGCAGGTGCTTAGTTTATAGCTTCTGTGGGTAAAACTTGAGTAGCCTATTCAACCACTACCGAGATAGGTGTAGAGAGGGGTTATCAAACTATTATAATTATCTACTAGACCTCTCACATTGATGGGATCTTGTTTACAATCTACATAAAAAAAATGACAGATCCTTCTCATCTAAGTCCTAAGAGGCTAGGAGTAAAAAATTTTCTTTATGCCTTTGAGTAGGAAAATAAAATTCAATACTCTTTAAATGGTGAACAAAAAAGATTACCTTTCTAATTCTTTATAGATCCAAGGTTTTTTACTGAAAAAGGCCTTTGGCCTGAAGAAAATAATGGTCCTCGGTTTGGAGATAGTATAAAAGTTTGTAAAAGTGCCTAATGCACTTACTGCCAATCCTAAGGTTATTTTATATAGCATATATATACAATCCATTTAAATTTGCGAGTTGTTCGATACGAGTTGACTTATGCTTATTCTAAATTCTCTACAAATGGCTTTCTGAAAATAGGTTAAAAAAGCCCTCGAGCCAACTTGTAAGTCTTCAAGGTACATCACTATACGCCTATAACCGATAAGAGTGACAGCTTGTTTGGTGCTTAGGGGTTTTCAAAAATGTAGGTCTTAGAAACTTGGAACCTATATTAGAGCCAAGTTAAATAAAGAACACTAACTACAAAGGGCATGAGGTATACTCTCAGTGTCCCATTTATGATGTTAGGATTTTATAGTCAAGGGTGACTAATAAGAGGAATTTTTTATTCCTCCACAACTAAAACAGCCACTAGAGGCTGAAAAAACACCCCTTATCATTGGCCTAATTATCTAGTAGACTAATCTTCCACCACTTCATGAGGTTGAGATACTATTTGAGATTCATCCATTTGAGACATCTTTAAAAAATCCTAGAAGAATGAAAAGGAAGAAAAATAAGGAATTATGACCTAGGACAATTAGAGAACAGCCGTAACCCCCATTTTTATAAGGATGGTGCTTTTATGAGCCCAAAAGACACCCTTATTCAATAAACCTAAGCAAAAATGTAGGAATACAAGTAAAATTTTAAGGTACTTACCATTAAAATGATAGAGGTTGGTTGGAAATAAAGGTAGCATAACCATAAAGAGAAGAATTAAAGATGAAATGGCAAAGATTTTGGAGATAATATAGGAGGCAAAATACTTTCATGTCTACCCAAATAGGTGTTTAACTACCCTAAAAGGTAGAGACATTTAGTTTTTCTGCCTCAATTACGCAATTAATATCTTAAGATATATGGTTAAACACTTGGCCAACTAGGGTACGCCACTTATGCCTCAAAAAGTGTAAGGCGTACCTCTTAGGACATCACTCTTTAGGAAGTGAAATATCTTCTAAAAAAATTAATTATTGCTATCTTGGTAACATTTTGTCATGATCGGTGAGTCTTATCCTAATAATTTGTTCAGCTCGAACACACTAAGCAAGTACATATTTAAGCATGAAGGACTTTATAACCAAACATGAATGTTTCAATCACTGGGGGGGACCCCTTATGCCAGATGGATAATTCTATCAATCCTAAAGAGGATAGGAAATCATACAAGCATCCTATTCCTGCACAATATCTACTATATTCGGAATTCTACTATTAGTATAAATCCTAATCCTACTAGAACGCTAATCTTATCGCCTATAAATAAGTAAGTATATTGTTTATTTATTTTATATTTTCCTTTGATCTCACGCTAACTAAAATATTGGAGTGATTTCAATGGATACCCCCTTGAATTAGCTGCTTTTTGCAAGTATATGTTTGGCAGAGTTCTTGGGACATCATCACTTATAAATCACGCTTAAAATTTATAAATTTTATATTATAATCATACATTCTATAGTATTGTACAATTATTAAGTGAAAATTTTATTGTGATTTTATTCATAAATGGTCATTCATTATCTTTATGCATTACTATACAAATTGATAATATTCAAAGGCTAAAAACAGATAAAATTATTTCATTTATGTACTAATATTACAGCTCTTATGATCTTAGAAAAAGGTATAAGTTTTTTCAAAATATTTGAAGTAGAAAATATATGATTGTAGTCATTATCTAATTCTTTCAAATGTTTAAATTTTAATAAATTACTTATTATATTTGCATAAAACGTGAGTATTCGATTAGTTATAAATGTAATAATGAAATGAAAAAAGAACAATAATAGTAAATAATCAATTTTTATCTTTCATTTTTTAAAAATTGATAGATTTTATTTTTTTATTAATTTTTACACTTAAAATTTAAAATAAAGAGAATATGTTCTTTTTATTTAATTTTTATCTATAAATTTTTATTTATTTATTTATTTTGAAATTTTTAAAAATAAAATTAATGCTCCAAATCTCTTCATTACGGAAAATTTTGGACAAAAATTGATTAAAAAAATAATTTAGTAGTAAAGTGTATCATTTCGAAAAGTTGAAAGAAAGCGCTTAGCAACTTGAATAGTTGACGTTTGGGGAGGAAAAAAATCAAGGAAACTGATGGGTAAATAAATGAAAAACAGAAGGCTTTTTCAATTTTCAGATTTGGCTTAATCGGCCCTAAATTCCACAAACCTCAATTCCTTTCGAGTAAGGTTTTCGTCAACCGACGATCAATTCCTTTGCCCTTCTCCTCTTTGCTGTCCAGGCGACGCCGTTCAAGGGCCTGCACTGCTCCCGGCAGGCAGCAGCTGCTTACGCTCACGCCGACGTCAATTCAATTCAGCTGCTTCTGTCGCTTCCGTTAAGTACCTTCCCCGCAGCTGTTCCTACAGATATTAAAATCCTTAGGTTCGTTTTCTGATCTTTTATTTCCTTGAGAATTGGTTTCTCACCCCTTCATTTCTTTTTCTGTTTAGGATACATGTTGTAGTTATGTGTTTGACGGAAGAATAGGCTACTTGGCCAAGGAAAAGAACATGGGCAGTTTATTTTCATTGAACAGTGAAATAAAAATTGGGCATAGTTAATATCCAGTACGGAGTTCCTCATTATTAATATTATTATCAGTAGACCTTTTTTTTTTTTTTTGTGGGGTTTTTCCTTATAATAGCTTCTTTTGATGCCTATTTATTGTTTGTTTCATCACTTTCAATGTTATCGCGTCTTATTTGGTAATCGACCCTATTCAAAGCAATGAAAACTGAGGGAATTTTGGCCTGGTATTGTGGCCGTGATTTTCTCAACTTTGGTAGTGGCTTATTACCTATTAGTGGGTTTAGTTTGGATTTATTATCATCATAGGTAGCTGGAAGGGTCTGGAGTCCAGACTGGTATCCTATCCATTTCATTTTTAATGTTTTTGTCCAATTTTTGACATGAAAAGGGGGGTATTAAACGGGTAATAATTTGGGAGGATAGATGCAGGTTAAAGATGGGTAATTTTGAAGGGATTAGGGACACTTACGGGTAGTTCAATTAGACTGTATCAGAAATAGGTAGGGCAATTTCACAGGCACACCACTGCTGTCACCACCAACCATACCCATCCAAACCTACCCGTTTGAGATTACCAATCGGAAGATTTTAGGATACTGCTCTTTGGTCTTTTGTTTTTTTCTCTTTTATATGTTGCTTGTTGCTTCATGTTCATTAGATTGGAAGATACATTATTCTGCAAGCTCTAATCTTCTGTCTCTTAATCTTTTCTTGAGAAATGTCCATCTGATATGTCTTTGCCATTGTCTTAATCTAATTTTACTATCCTTTATGTTGTCAGATTCGCTTTCAAAGATGGATTCGTCACAGAATGCTGTTGGAAGTGGTGGCAATGGCATGTTGCCTAATCAAGTGAATGATACAGCCGGAGCAACATCAGCTGATGATCCAAAGCAGAATCTGAATCAGGTTATTAACTCCATTCAGAAGACTCTTGGCCTCCTCCACCAGCTTTACCTAACTGTGTCTTCCTTCAACACTGCCTCCCAGCTCCCACTTCTCCAACGCCTGTACATTCTTTCAAACCTATTATTTTCCTTCCCTAATAATGTACTTGTTTATGAATGCATTTGTTTTATAGGAAATTAGGAACTTATTTTGGCCCAAGAAGTGTTTTTGACGTTGGGATATGATTATTGCAGCAATAGTCTTGTAATGGAGCTAGATAATATGGCTAAATTGTCTGAGAAGTGCAACATTCAGGTTCCCATGGAGGTCTTGAAGTGAGTCTATATTTAGTTCTAGCAAGTCATACAGATTGAGCTTATGTCACTTGGCATCTGATAATTCGTTGCTTCATGGTTAGTTTGATTGATGATGGGAAGAATCCAGATGAATTTACTCGAGATGTCATAAATAGCTGCATTGCCAAAAATCAGGTCACCAAGGGCAAAACCGATGCCTTCAAGGTAATCCAACATTCATAATATGGGACATTAATTTTCTCTCTCAACTATTCATAGCTGTTTTAGATTTCTTTAGCTGCCTTGAGATTCATCATATATGTCTTTGAGGTTGCAGAGTTTACGTAAGCATCTTTTGGAGGAACTTGAGCAGGCTTTTCCAGATGAGGTTGCATCATATAGGGAAATACGTGCAATTTCTGCAGCTGTAAGTTATTTTCTACTGAATTTGAATGGTTCTCTCTCTCATTCACCCATTTTGATTTAAATCAATATTTTAATATTATTTATCACATTGTACCTGGATTGCTGAATTTAATTGTTCTCTCTTTAGAATTTGCTCATTCACCCATTTTGATTTAAATCGATATTTTAATATTATTTATCTTATTGTACCTGAATTGCTGAACATGCTGCTCTCTTCCATATCATTTTGCTGAGTTTGCTATTTCTTGGTTTGGCTTATTTTACTGTGGATAATTTGAGTTGGAAGATTTTGTAGGTTATGTAAATAGGTTGTCATTTTACTTTGTGTGAAGTTAGATTTCTGATGAATAATGGCAATTGATAATACAAGTCCATGATCATGACGACTTTAATTGGTGAAGAAAATTAGTGATATTTGTGGTTTTCAAAATGTGATTGCTTATGCTAAATATTTGGTTTCTGATATGCTAATGAGAAATATTTGAGTTCTTAATATTGACACTTGTAAGTTCAGCATTGAGTTTGGTACGAAGCTTAGAAGCCTTTTCTACAGGAATCTAAACGTCTTGCACAACAAGCACAGAGTTCATTGCCCAATGGAGATGTGAAAGTTAAGAATGAGCTTTAAAGTGCACATTGATCATCCAATGGAGATCTGAGGCCTCTCTCTCTCTTCCATTCCCTTTGTCTTCTATCATGTGACCTTAGGACTGATCTAGACAGGAGTATATGATGCACGATGCAGTGACATGCCTTCTTAAATATGAGTCACAACTTCAAATTAATTACAGAATATTTTAACTGAGGTATATGACTGTATACTCTGAATTTGAAAGTTGTAATACTATCATATATTGGGTTTCGATTCTTAAGGGTTTTGTTCATTGTCCTTGAATCAAAGTTGGACAAAGCACTTGTTGATATTGGTATCTAGGAAAGTGATAGTTGTAAATCTAATTGGTTGTGTGATAAAGGGATACTTCATTACCGGAAAATCTTTATTTGGAATTTATAATTGGAATCTTTGAAGTGATAGTTTTGTTGTTGAACATATGAGATTTCATGACTATGAAATAAAACATGGCTCATAACGAGGTAATTTGCCTCTCAAAATTCTGTCACCGAGACAATGTCACTGAAATAATCTTTTCTTCAGCATGCTCCAATATTTCTGCTGTTAATAGCTCTCTGAGCTTGATGTTGTCAATAAATATCAATGATGTGGGCCAAATAAGTGGAGAGCGGGTGAAGTTAGCAAGTTGTTCGTTTGTTCTATTGTAGTTTTCCTCGCTTCCACAATCGGAATCGTGGGTTTTGAGGCGAAATAGAATTGTATGATGTATTGAAAATCCTTTTTATTTTTATTATTATTACCATCTTTTAAAGATTCATTTTTTAGCATTTAATTTAAATACAAATCTTTTGAAAATCAGGTTCAGTTTAGTTTTTGAGAAAAATTAAATATAATGTAATCATTTTTCATGTTAAAAAAAATGATCAAAATTGATTCTTTTTGATCTAAATTTCAACAGTTTAAATCTTTAATGGGCAGTGGGACTAGTGGCCAAGGCCCCCGGCCATTTGTTTGACAAAATTTGGCCTTTTTCTACCTCGGAGGAACATAGAATAACTGGATTAGTAATTTTTCACCCTTGTTCTGTCTCATTTGTTGGCCTCAACAGCTTACTTAGCATTCTTTGTGCACGTTTTTCTCTCCAAGAGATTAAAGTTTAAATGTATTCTGACTTATATATATATATAGAGAGAGAGAGAGAGAAACAATACATTCTGAGTTACAATCTCCGGAAGGAAAATACCAATCTAAATGTGATATTTATACTATAATCTTGTTTTTTGAGTTTGGTAATTTATTTTATCCTACGATCGCTTTGTTAGTGAATATCTATTTATATCTCGAAACATTTCGTTAATAGAATATTCATTAACATAATTGTGTTGCCAGGCATACAGATTATATTTTATTAGATTATTAGGAAAAAAAAAATACTTTTACGTGGAATATAAATCCTTATTGGTGTATTGTGTAACCATTTCCAGCAAATAACTTTATCTTGCGAAAATTTAGAGTGAACTGTTAAAATTGATTAAACTGTAACATATATGCTAAATTAAGGGGAAAAAAAGAGAAGTGAATAAAACTAAAAACATAAAACATGCTAAACTTTTAGCCTTTACTTAGTTCAGGGTAATCCCCAAAAAAAAAAAATTCAATAAAAAAATAAAATAAATTTAGTACTTTAATGGAAAAGAAAATATCTTAATTTAATTCATTTTCACGGCCAAATGACCCGGGTCCAAGCACGATGTGAGAAACCAACTCTTCTCTCATGTTAATCTGGTTCGAGACCCCAAGTTTAGGAGGAACGGCAGAGTGAACGCCTTAAAACCTTTTCCCCTTCCGCTCGTTCCTCGATCAATAGAAATTTTTTAGGCAAGGGAGTAGATTGACGAACTTAATTCACTTTTCTTTATTCTTATTTCTTTTCTACCTCACAACGAAGGTGGAGGGAATTTGCTTTATTTTATTTTATTTTCTCTCGAAAACTTCAAAATAAATAGAGGCTTAAAGTTTAAATAAGATACAAAATAGTAAAAATTGTAATTATATCTGTAAGCATTGAACTTTTATTAAATAATGTTTTGATTAGAAATAAATAATTGAGAGAATATTAGAACATATATAATTTAATATTATTTAATTATAATAAAAGTAAAATTAGTTAGAAATTAATAATTAAAAATGATACATTATATCCTCATTATTTTTAATATAATCATTTTTTATTTAAAAAATAATTTAATATATCGAATTTCATTTTAAGCTATTTTTATTTTTTTGTAATTAAATAACAATTTAATTATAATTATAGTATTACTTGGGGACGAATGTAATTGATCTTAAAAATTGAAAAATGCATTTCCTATTTTAAGAGAGAAACAAGGTAAACTATAAATTTTATCTTAAAAAAACAAAGCATAGTAATTTTTACATTCTTAAATTGTTCAAAAATATCTTTTATACATACAAGTGACAGACGAGTTCAGTGGATTGAATTTAAGTTGAGTTATGACGAATCGATCAAAATATATTAAGTCACAAATGGGTCAAAAAAGTAACAGATCAAGTCGAATTGGATCATTGGCCCAAATGAATAATGACTTAAACGAGTTAAGTTATATAATATTCTTTTTAAAAAATATTAAATATAAAAAAATATGCATGCATAAAATATAAAAATAATTATTTTTATAATTTTTATTATACAAAAGTCATAAAATTATAAATAAAATAATTGAATCAGAAGTCCAAATGGATAATGACCCAAATTTAAATGTGTCACAAGCACATTAAATCTTGAGTACATTAAAGATATTTTTTTAAATAGTTTTAAAATATAAAATATATATTATACTTTAAAAAAAAAAAAAGAACGTGCTTCATGTCCCCTGTATGTAATAGATCCAAAATTAATTGTGGATGGGCATGCAAGGGCGTAGGATCAACCCAAAATTTACTCTGAAACGTCATTCCACCCTATTCAAACTTTTGCATCTCTCTCCTCCAAGGCCTCTGATGTAATTTTGAATGAGGCTGTAATGCCTCCACTATAATCGTTGATTTATTTAATGATGATGATAGTTAAATCTCATCAGTCATGGTTAATGATTTTTTTCACTCAAATAAACTTCAACCTTTGTGCTCCTTTATATATATATATATATAAGGGAAATGCATCTTAAAAAGACGAATAATTAGCATGAAGCTCACACTCGTATTGCAAAAATTTAATGGGATTTTAATATAAATTCATATGCATATAAACCATTAAACAAAACACACATCAAGACAATAATAAATCTTCAGCCAAAATTCATCCTTGAAGTGTTCTAGTTAAAGCTGGCTCCGTAATGATCATTACTGTGGCGTCTTAGGACGACTCACTGATTTTTAATCCCTCAAGTTCTAGATGAATATACCCACTCTGATCAAAAGTATACAACTGATAGGGTATGAAGAAAGTATGCTGAGTGTGCAGCACTTGATTGCATCATTTATAATATCAAAAGATTTGGATGCCAAAAAGACTTTATCTCAGTTTGAAGATAAAACATGAAGATTTTAAGAGATATTCCAAAATCAACACAAATTAAATTGTTAAAAAATACTCAAAGCGGCTACCTAGCATTACCCCTGCATACAAAACCTTCCAACTCACTCACTCTTATATGAGATACTCTGACTACCATCGGAACATGAACCAAGAATCATACTACAGCAGGGAAATAAAAAAAAAAAAAAGTTTAACAAGCTATAGTTAAAAATATATGATAGGTTGACAAATTATGGAGATTTATATGCAAGTCAACTAATATGGAGATTTATATGAAATTGTGGATATTATGGAGAAAAGTATCCAGAAGCCCCATGGGATCCAACTAATTTGGTTGGAGCAAAGCTGGACCACTGAGGTAAATCTCTCTCCAAAATGTTTTTCTCCATTTATAAGATTTAAATTCAAGCAGTGCCGAAGCAATAAGTAACGAAAACATTTTAAGAATGCACATTAGACATATATAAAGGCTTGCTGGCAAAACTTAAAAGAGATGCTTCTAATGCTAAAAATTCATAAGAACTGCAACAATCTTAGAAGTCCAATAACAATGAAAATCAAGGGACTAAATTTAGATATGGCATTAATCAAAAACAAGATAACAAAACTAATATCAACTGTAAGATGTCATATAACAAAATCAACTCAGCAACAACTTTCATAGAAGCAAGAAGGCATCTTTTCCACCATTTTCACCCTGTTTGAATTGTTGTATTCCACTGTTTAATAATGTATCGTATCATGACGTATTATTTTATAAATACAATGTTTGGGAATATTATATGTTGTTCTACTGTTTTGTAACAATTTCTTATTTAATTTGATTATATCGTACTGTATAATTAAATGGATAATTGACTAAAACATCCTTATTATTATAATTGTTAGTTTATCAAAAATAATTTATAACAATAATAATACATTTTCTCCATTTTATTAAAAATTAATTATGTCTTGTAAATTTGATTAATAATTTAATATTTTTTTATTTTTATAATTTACTATTTAATATTTTTCAAAATAATAAAAAGATAACATTCATTAAATCTAGATGCTAACTAAATAACCTAGCATAATATTCAAGGTTTATATAATAATATTCAAATATTGATAAAATCATGCATATCATAATAAATTTAAAATATATATTTTTTGCAAGTGAAAATTAAAGGGATAAATAAGATAAAAAAATCTGCATTTATATATATAAAAAAGAAAATTATAAAAACCTAAAAGCAGAAGAGTTCAAAGAGCTAAAAAAATAATATGCATTATACATATAAATTATTTATGTAGTAAAAAGAGAAGTAATAAACACATGGAAGAGTGAGACGGCATTTTTTGCTCTAAATAAATAAAAGAGAAGACCTAATGCATAATATATAATGAGGGCATAATTAGAATTTTATAAAATCATTGACGATATAAATTGAAAATTGAAAAAAGGAAACAATGGGAACACATGAAATCTATGTCCTCCCATTTTCTCTTATTCCATTCCATTGTTTTCCAATAATCCAAAGAAATAACATGATACATTATGAAATAATGAACAATGGGTCCAATCATGATTTGTTACTATGGGTAATGATACAATACAACAATCCAAACAAGCTATTCAAAAAACTTTAAATTTAAATTGGTAATTAGAAATGATACTGTAAATGGAGCTCTTGAATCCTAATTAAAATAAACAAGTCTTTATGTATTCTCTAAGCAAATTATTCTTAAGACGAGCCCTCTATATCATAAATGCAACACAAATAACAAAAGATAGGTCAAATCATTTAAAAAATTAGAAAACAATACCTTAAACGACGACGGGATTGTAACACCCCTACCTGATTCCCTAAGAAACTTGATAGGTGATACCACTTCTTATATGGTCACCAATCCTGAAATTTCTTCGAGTTCTCATTCATTTAACACTTATGATGTTGTTTATTTATCAAACAAATATTTCCTAAAAGTCCATTCTAATCCTCAAACATCATCATATAGGTCATAACAACCATAAAAATCCATTTTTGGGTTAGTAATTAATTTCATAAAAATTCAGACAGCATAACGACTAGCTGGATAACATTTACAAAATATACATCTGTGAAAAAACACTTTTAATACTAATATCAACACCTGTCACCACCTAGACTCTTTTGGTCCTCTAATATCATCACACATATCACAGACAACACACAGGGCCTCAGGCCCACAATCATCAGACATATAAAATAAAACATTCAAATAAAGGCCTTTTATACAATAACCGGCTTTAAGCTTAAAATTTATAGACAGCTTTAGCTACTATGCTAACTATGCCCAAAACCCATGTTATATGCAAGAGTGTCCTTTATAAACCATCAAAAGAACAAAAATATACCCTTGAGTTGCTGTGGCTGCTACATTGCAAAATGTACAAAGGTTGTACTTCTATCTTCAGCTACCTGCGCACCAGAACATCGATACACTGAGTATGAAACTCAATGGTGAATTTGATATAATAAAAAATGTCATGCAAGTATACATGCATATCACACATGTCATGAGTGCATACTGCATTATATGAAGTCCATGTCATAAAATAATATTATTTTATTATCCTGTCTCATTATTTAATTTATTAGTCTCAAGCCATTATTTTATCTGTTTATAAGTCCCATTATCATAAACTGTCCTGTTTTATTAAATTTCTTTTTATTATTCAGGCTCGACTAGATAAATGACTCTTTAAGATACTGAACAAAAGGAAAATCCAAAGTTGTGTAGCGGCCCACATTTTAGACCTCAATAGTTGTGCCTACCTAGTCCGATAGCAAGGATTAATTCATAGGAACCTCTCAATACCAAACAGTAAGGATAGCAGGGATCAGTCCGTAAACCTCTCATATCCCAAAATCAACATTAGGTAACTCTGGTGGATAACAAGGATCAGCCCCGTGAGACCTCCCAATATTCATAATCAAGTAAGTAGGTAGCGGGGATCAGTCCCGTAGACCTCCCAACTTGCAACTGTGCAGGGCCCAAATATCAGGACCTCGGTGGCTGCACCCACCTACATAATCACACTGATCAAGCCTAGAAGGACCAATACCTCTAGCAGCTGCAAATCCTTAGTTGACCGATCAACCCATCCAATGGGTGTCAACTATTGAGCCAACTGTCTATTAATTAATTTTATTCAGTTACAGATCATTTATTTAATTTATTTTTAGGTGATTAGTACACGGTTATAAGTCATTTTAGTCTGCTCATTTTTCACTGGACAGTTATAGGTCACTTTTATCAGATAGTTATAGGGTAGTTTTTAAACATTTTAAGCCACTATAATAGGTAATTTTA
>CANXYI010866114.1:0-14644 GCA_948208565.1 Hura crepitans
TAGTGATTCTCAAGAAATAGATAATATTTTCTTACTGATTAAGAGATTAAGATATAAGTATGTTGTATGTGAAATTTGGTATGGATATAAGGACGTTTGTAAATCAAACGAGTGATAACGAATAAGATTATGAATAGTAAATCCCAAATCCTGAATAGTGATTTCAGGTATGAGAATAGAGTTCCTAATGTTAATGATCATAGAAATATGTTACAAATAGTATATGTTTATAGTTTAGTGAAGAAATGAGAACATTCAAATAAAAATCAAATGATATCGTGCATGCAAGTGAATAGTACCACTTGAGAGTGAATAGTACCTCCCGGGACCTAAAACGTACTAATATTACAGGATGAAAGGAAATATTATAAAATATTTTTGGATAAAGTTTGACATGGAAATAAAGTTATTAAGGAGGTTAAAAATAGAAGTTAAGTTTTTACAAGAGTGTACTGTGAATAGTAACATAGTTAAAGCTGAACCGTAAAACTAAATTTGAAAGTGCTTAGATGAACCTAGAAATGCCATATCTTAAAGCTCAAATATTCTAAGGATTATAATGGTATGGGTATTGAAATTTTTAAACATTAGGAAGTATTTTATAAAAATCGAGTAACGATAAAAGTAGTGATTTTTATCGAATTTTCTCAATTTTCGAGCATGTATTTTTTAAGACTTTTAAGAAATGATATGTGCAATTATTTGGAATCATATTAAGTGATTAATGATGAAAGGAAATTAAAGAATACAATTAAAATGGCTTCAACAGTGTATTTATGGGCTTATTTTAATATGGGCCCTTGGATCTTTTCTTGGATTGATCTTCGCCTTTGATGAAAGAGTATAAAAGGAAAAAAAAATCTGCCTTTAGGTAGAAATCAGCCCTTTTTTTCTTCTTCTTCTTCTTCTTCCTCACGCCATTTCCATAGAGCTTTCCACCATTGTTGCTTCATCAAGCTTCCTTTAAGCTTGATTTAAACATAAACTCCATCTTAAATCAACTTCTAAGGGTAGCTAAAGTAGATTTATGGTGAAAATTGAAGAGAAAAGGGATTAGATTGGAAGAAATTCAGAATGAAAAATACTTGATAAATAGTGACACCCATTTAAGTAAGTGTTCATTTTTTACCTTTGATATTTTTCTAAGGTTTATTTAGGTGCCAATAGGAGTTATTCATGGTTGATTTGAAGAATTAAAATATATATGATTTATTATGAATTTTTGAATGTGGATTAAGGTTATGATCTAAAGGATATGAGAAGGAAACAAAAGGAAAAGGTTAGAAAAGATTTTAGATGCTCTAAAGGGTATTCTAAAGCTATCCAAGTAAGTGTATCCCTTATAGTATGTGTACAAATGATTTTGAATTTGAAAAGCATGTGTTCTAATGCATAAAGTGTGTATGTTAAATTGATTAATTTGGTGTAAATGATATGTGATAGTTGTAAAATGTGGAATACATGTATAATGCCTTAAATTGATGATTGAAAATCAAATGTGTATGTAAAATGCATGATGGTAGAAAACTAAGTGTGGATATAAGTAACTTTGCTATCTAGAACAACCATCAGAGCAGCAGGTCCATGCTGTCTAGAGCAACCATCAGAGCAGCAGGTTTATGCTATCTAGAGCAACCAATAGAGCAGCGAGTCTAGGCTGTCTAAAGCAACATCTAGAATAAAAAAATATGATATGATGTAATAATATAATTTATGAATAATAATGATATTTTGATATGTGATTAAGATGGAATGAGAATGCTTTAAGTGCATTTTATTATGATAAATGAAATAGATGTGATAAAAGAAAATTATGAGATATGATGCATGTTTTAAGTGTGATAGAGCATACGATGAAAGTGTATGGATATATATGATAATGTTAAAATAAAATTTAGCATGTTACCTTTAAACCGTAGATCATTATGTTGATGTTGTTTAAGACCAAATGTTTTAATATTGGAATTGGTGGAAGTCTAGAGCAACCTCTAGTACATAATGATAAGTGTCTAGAGCAACCTATAGAACAGAATGATAAATGCCTAGATTAACCACTAGAGCAATGATTAGAAATGAACCATATTGAGACTTTGATCTAATAAGTTTATAACTTGTTAAGTATAAAAAGTGAAAATTACACAGAATAAATATGTGTTACATTAAATGCATAATTGAGATAATTGGTGAAATTTTGTATATGCCTTAATATATAAGCAATATGTAAACTAGTGTGTTTATGTTAAATGCTCATAAATGGTGATTATATGTATGTATATCATGTGGTATGATGTTATAGATGTATTATAAACCATCTAAAGTGATAAGAATGATGTAAAATGATGAAATATGCATGGTTTGCATGAATGTTGCACATTTGGCATGTTATGCATGTTGTATGGCCGTGAATAAATGTTAAAATCTACATGGGCATGAGAAATATTGGATGATATAAATGAGTGATGTTTTAGAATGCTACGAGGCATAGTGGCCAAATGGGCTAGAATTTATACATGTATGTGTATAAGGACATATAATGCACGAATCTGATAATTATGTATATGAATGTATAACTAATCATATACATGCAAGATGAGTTATGTAATGTGAGGAAATATATGGAAAATGCATGTATGATACTAAGGTTTGTGATGTAATAATGTGTGTCTATGTTTTTCATTAAGCATGAGTTGAAAATTGCATAATTATGTGCAAGAAATGATTATGAGAAATGATATTAGTATGGCTAATGATAAAGAATGCATAACCATATAAATGGTAATGAGCATGTGAACATGTAATGGCATGTAAAATATAATAGAAACCTATTTAAACATATATATGAACTATTGTCATAAAAAAGATGAAATGATGATGTGGATGGCATATGGGAGTTGTGAAACACCATAATGTATGATAAGAATATGAGATGGCTGAATGCCCTAGATGAGACTTAGTCTCTTGATATATCATGTTTTAATGCCTAAGGGCTTAATGTATGTTATTGGTGATGCTTGAATGCACTTAAAATCTTATAGAAGCACGATATGATGCTTAAAGCTTATGAAATTATAATTAAGAGTTACAAAGAATGAATTATCATAATATATGTAATCATGTGAAACATAATTAAGTAATGGCCCATAAGAGTATGACAACCTAGATTGGATGGGTTAACCGATCAACTAGGGTTATTAGTAACTGCTAAGGTACCTATGGGTACTATGTTTGAGCCTTCGAGCTACTATGTGAGTGTAGCCACCAGAGGGTCCAATAGAATCACTGCACATATTTATATGTGAGTGCAGTCATCGAATGGTTCAACACAATCACTGCACGTAATTCTATATAGGTGCAGCCACCGGAAGGTCCAATAGAACCATTGCACACATTTTTATGCAAGTGCAGCCGCCATATGGTTTAATAGGGCCACTGCACAATATTTTGTCCATTAACTCATACTATGCATAGTTTTGGACTTATGATTTATGCTAATCTACGGGTCTATATTATGCTCAATCTTTAGACTTACGTTGATAGATAGACCTTCGGGTTCATGGGAGTCGAACTGGCTTACCCTATGTTTGACCTTCGGGTCTTATAATGATGCTCTGACCTTCGGATCTAATGCATTTGAACTTCGGATCTATACTGGTGCGGTAGCTATACAGGTCTAAAATGTAGACCACTGCACACCTATGAGACCTTTATGGTCGAGATCCCGATATCCAATTTCGAGAGTTATTTACTAGTTATGGGCACAGTAAATTAAAGTAAAGAGAATGATAATTAAATGATATATGCTAAGAAGAATAAAACAAAAAACAATAAAATGACAATAACTATAATATTATATGAATCTTATGATTAACATATGTAAGAAAAGATGTTAGTTCCTCTCTACATATAATTTATCTTGCATAATATGTATGCGATAAACAACGCATGATCTTATGAATGTGAGTGATCGTGTAAACATGTAATGCTAGGTGTAATGAAATGAAATGCAAGATTTATGCATGGATAATGGTATGGCAAATGGTCTTATATGATGACCATATTATGTTTGAAGCATAATATGTGAAAAGTATGACATAAAAAGATGTTATGATACGACATAATAAAATCTATGTGATTGTCATATGGTTAAAGAAGCATTAGAAATGTCCTAATTTCTTATGCATATATATCCATGTATGAAATATTGATTTTTTGTGTGGTAGAGCTATATGCTATCCATGTTTATTTTATTTGAAGCATTCAATATATGGTGAATGTTATAAATGTGTTCATAATAATTTAAAGAAAATATAAATGTATGTAATGTTGTGATGTATTAAATATTGAATTCTTTATATGGTTAATACATGTTAAGTAGAAAATCTATTATGAATGATATTACATGTTTATAAATGTGTCGTACTATACTGGATACACCACTAAGCTATGAAGCTTAGCGTATTGTTGTTTGCAATACGTAGGTTCTATAAGCTATCAGATCTGAAGGATCTACAAATAGATGATTGAAGGATTTCTAGAGAAGAGTCTAAAGCAAGATTATTGAATTGATGTATGATTCTAGATAAAGATATATTATGATACTCATATGTATTTTTGATATGATATCTGGGAAATTGTTGTATAAAAGATGTATAAATCTTTTAAGAATAGGTTGTATAAAGATTTATGATGATGTATAGTTATTGATTTTAATCCGCGTTGTATGTATGAGATATAACATTTATGTGGTATATTTGTATGTTGAATGAGTTGGTGAACTTGTATGTCTGCATAATCAGAAGGATCATGATGGATAGTATTAGATGTTGAGATTATATAAGTGTTTTTCGTATGAAGGTTACTATTCACTGTGGGAATTGTGTCACCAATATAGTTGTATGCTATCGAATTTCTAACATGATAATCACAGGATAGTTAACCTATTAAAGAGTTTTTGATAAAGAGTGTTTTTATAGTTATGTTAATCATGTGAGACTAAAGCAAAAAGGTTTTAAGTAAACCGGAAAAGTAAGTAAGATGTACAATGGTTGTGTGTCATTCCTTATTCAAGTTTGGCAACTGAATCAAGTAAAGGGTATCACACAACTGTTGCAAGTCATTCCATAACCCATTTCTTTTAGAAAGAACTAGCTAGCATAAAGGGTTGTAAACTAGAACACAAATTTTCCATTTTCAAAAATACAACAAAGAATATGTTGGGAGCTACATTTTAAAATATCTATATGCCAGAATTATTCCACAAAATCCAAATCCCTCATAAAAATCCAGATGCCTCTACTTGATAAGAGAAAGGAAGGCCACTCCTTTTTGATACTGTGATCAACTTGTACGCCACTAATCTTTGGCTTAAGTAACACTACAATGTGCAGTTTATACCTCTACAAAATTAACTTTAAACAATGAATAAAGAGAGGGCTTTTGAAGCCCTAACAATTCTAAGAAATAATGGTTATTAAAAATTAAAGGAAAACTAAAAGTGGGAACACTTCAATCTCATACATAAAAGATCAAGAAAACCATTTTTGGCATCAATAAACTCATCATATTTGCTTACATGATCTATGCTATCATCTGTTACCATGCAAACATCCACATTTAAGTTAATAATGTCAGTCTCATCCCTATCATCAAGAAGGCAACCCAACATTTAGGAACTTAGAGGGGACCGATTTGCAAGGGACTAGGTTGAGATTCTATTACTTGTATTCAAATTAACTACCATTTCATTATTAGTATCTTCTTGGTAGTTTGTACTGTTCTACAAGCATTCAATGTTTGTGGCAAGGGAAGCAATGTTCTCCTCCAATGAGTATTTGGCTTGAAATTTAAAATATTTGCCTAAAGTTACTTTGTCAGATTTAGAAGGCTCTCATTTTTCTAACTGTTTTGTAGTGCCACAAGCCCCATACCACTTTTTCCCCTTGCCACGTGCAATCAAGTGGCTCCCTTTTTCAGTTGGTTTATCCACGTCAGTTATCCCAACTATAAAGTTAATAGGTTCCAATACTAATGCATTTTCTTCATTAAGTTCTATATTTTTGCCTAAAATCTCATCCCCATCCTCCGTTAGAATTTTGTACTGTCATCCCTGATTATCCTCTGCCCTATCCTTTTCTAAATTTATCTTTCTCTTTCTCACGTTTCTTCTCCACCATTCCATAACCATCCATGACCCATATTCTCGATCTTTCAATACAACTCTTTCCTTATTGCAATGGCCTTTGTTGCCTCATTATTTTCCTCATCCTTATGAGGTTTAAAAATACATTGATATTCACAATAGCCATAGTGGCCACAAAAGAAAAACTTGTGGCAAATTCTTATATTCAACTTTTTATACCTCCCCATCTCAAATCTAGAAACTAATGGTTGTTTTAGATCAATTAATAATGCTACTCTTGTAAATCATTAGTATTAAAATCTATCTTCTCTACTGGCCGAATAGCTTTAACAATAGCACTGATTAAATCTTTAGGGTAGTAATGCAGTGGTAGTTTAGGGAAACGAACCCACACAGTAGCCTTGCTAGGATTTGCAGTTTGAACTCTAAAATCTAATATTCATCTCTGTACTATAAGATAGCTTCCTATAACTATCCATGGGCTACCTGACAGGGCAAATTTGTAATCAGATTCCTTTACAAACTGAACCAAGAAGAGACCCAACCAAGGTTTAGGATCTTTGATTCAATATTTCCTTATAATGCTTGAAGATGATTACACATGGCCTTATACACAATTTCTTTCCCTATCAAACTCACCACGAATGCCTTGTCAAGGGTTTTTGCTAGTTTTTCCTTTAGTTAAGACAAAAGGATCACAATAGGAATTTTTCCTGATATGTTAATAGTGATGTCACTTGGTTCACTATTACATTCAATGTTCTCATCATCTTATCCATCGAAGCTTCTCTAACTGCTCCATTAACCAAAGAATCATGATACCTAAAGAATTGAGTAGTGGCAAATTAGTGTTTGGTTGCTCAATCATCATTCTCCTCTAATGGTGAGTGGTTGCATATATGATAGGGTTCTATCATGTTATACTAAATTAATAGCTAACATTCAAATCTTCACCAGATGGGATGTAATGAGTTTTTGAATTCACTCAAACATTAATTATTTTGTGTGTTTGTTGATTTAACTGTATTGATTTACCAATTTCTTTTTTCTTTTAATGGAAGCTTAGTTGAATATTTTAAATAGTTTGAAAGGATAAAACAAATTTGTCACTTGTCATTATCAATCGTAGTTTGAGCATTCGATCTAAATTTATCAAAAAAATAACTGGTATGAGTCAAATTTTCATTAAAAAAGTGTGCATGATCTTGACCTGTTAATCCACTAGCCTCATTTTTATTCGAGCATTTCTTTTTTTTTTTCATCTTTCTTTTTTCTTATTAATGTTTTTAACTTCATTTTTTTGGTTTTTGGTACTTCGTTGTAATGAAAATTAAATTGATAGTATAATGATAATTAATATCTATAAGTTGATAGTGAGAATCAATATATGCTTTTGATTATTATATTATAAATCACTTTATTTTTTTAATTTTAAAATTTTAAACATTTTAAAATCATTTATATTATTTAATATATTTAATCAAATTAATTAATATGAATTAATACTCTAATTGAATCTAAATATTAAAGTTGACCTCTTACATAGTAATAATACAGTAGCTATCAAGAATTAATAAGCAAACCTACCCAAGCTATGATATATATAAGTGTAGCATGAAAACAACTTTTTTTTAATTAAAATATACTTATAACTATATTTAATTTTTAATAAAATTTTATTTTTATTTAAATCACTAATATTTATTATTATTATTTATTATTTTTTTAAATTATTGCAGGTCACATGACTTTTAAAGACATTGAATGGATATTTTACTAAATAAAATGATGTGTTACTAAATTAGAAATTTAAATTTTTTTATGATCTTTAGAATATTAATTGTATTTTTAAAGACATTAAATATATTTAAAAAAATTGCATGTTTCATACTAGATGGTATATTTTGTATAAGATCTTTCACTAATATAATATTTACCTATTTAGTTTATTAAATTTATTGGATATAATGCTATATACATGTTCATTTATATTATTAAATTTATTGGATAAAATATTTCAATTCCTATACTTCAAGCTACAATTTCTTATATAAAATGAAAAAGGCAAGTATTAAACTAAAATAAATATAACTTAGAACTTGTATATTAGAATTTTTTTCGACTCCAAATAATGGAACTTATCTATATATCGAACTATTAAGAGGCAATTATTTATCAAGAACGAAAAATCAAATAAAATAGATAAATTGTTCACATTTACTAAAAAGTTTATATACGAATAAATACTTTTATTTTAAGTAAAATTCATATAAAGGTAGTTAAAAAATATAAATAAAAGATATTAATATTTATAATTGATTATAGTTATTATTTTCATACAAAAATTAATATTAATATGATTATAAAAAATCATATTTAAATTTAATTAATCACATTTTATAATAGTATCATATATTAAATTTAATTAGAAATATTAAACACGTGCAATACTAGTGCACTTTTAGTGATATATATACAAAATATTTTTTAACATAAAATATAAAATTATTAATTTGCCCATAACAGGATTATTATTGCAATTTTTTTTTTGTCAACTTGACTTTAAAGTGGATTGATATTTCTGTCCATGTCAAATTCAAAGTTAATTTCCCTCTTCGTGTGTTTTTATCATTTTTTTTTTCTGTCAACACCTTAACTTCGGCTAATATTATACACACCACAGAATCCCTTCACACAACGCCACAAAATATTGACTTTCTTTGTCATTTTTTATTCCTCCGACCCACAAATAATTGTGAAAAAATATAATTTTCAAATTTTCCTTTTTTTTTTTTATTGATGATTTGGACAACTAAATGAGGAATTGAAGCGCCCTTTTTAAAAGAAACAAATAGCATATCATTTTTTTTTAACTTTAATTAAATTTAGTATATATATTCTTGTAAAATATGTAATTAAATTTAAATATAATTTTTTAAAATTATTAATATATCATTTGTAAATTTAAAAACATTAATACCTTTAATTTAGTTATATCTTTGTAATTGTCTTCATTTGAATTTTTATTTATATACAACATTTTTAGCATATAATCCACTTATTTTATTTGATTTTTTCATTCTTAATAAAAACTTCTACGTTTTCCAGAGAAATAACTCTTGAGAGTATGTTTTTATCCTTGTATTTTGCTTATTTGTTTATATAAAAAAATATCAATTTAAAATAAGAATTTAAATATTTTATTCAATAAAATTAATAATTTAAGTAAATAAATATATAAAAATTTAAATATCATATTCAATAAATTTAATAACTTAACTATGCAAATATTATATTTAGCAAAATATAGTACAAAATATCTTATTTAGTATGAATTAGTAATACGTCTTTAAATTTAATAAATTTCCTTTTCAATTTTTTTAAACATTATTTTAACTATAAAAAAATTATTTTTCATTTAATAATACATATTTTAATTTAATAAATTTGTTATTTAAATTTTTTAAATAAGTTAAAATATTATTATAAAAATATTTTAATTGAAAAAATTCGCGCTCACTTTATGTATGGTGTAAAAATGATATAGAAAATATTCTTATTAATCTCCATAATTGTCATATCCACTATATCCAACATCTAATAAGCATTCATAGGCTAACAGCCATCCAGAATTAATAAGCAAATCTACCCAAGCTACCAAATTTGGGATAACTATAAATTGCTCCCTCAATCGCTTTAATAATTTATTGAAAACTCCATTAAAAAGACTGTTAAAATTAATAATTTTTCTTTTTGAGTTTTTAAAGTGTTATTTTTAAACATATTAAATTCAAATTATTTAAAAAATATTAAATGTTTTTTTCTCATCTATTATGATTCTTTCTTGAATTTTTCAATTTCTATTATATATTTATTTTTTAAAATCGATTACATTTTGTCAAGTTTTAAATAATTATGTTAACATATATTAAGTAAAAAAATTAATGAATTAAATAAAATATCATGTCCTAGTATTATTATTTTTATTTTATACTAAAATAATTCGAATTTTTATATATAAAATAATGTATTTAAATATTCAACACAATATAATATAAGTTTAAAAGCTGAAAATATTATAGAAATTTCCAAATAAATAAAAAAATAATAACATATTGATAAAAAAAATGTTTAATATTGGAGTTTATACGTATATATAACAAGTAGAAAATTAAATTTAAATAATGCATTAAAATCAGTTTTTTAAATTTCTATTACATCAAATTAATTCTGTTTCTTTCCCTTTCCACTTCTTTTCTTCTAAATGCCCATCGATAAGTCATTATTTATTTTTTATCTAGCTATTTTAAACAAAATTAATCAAATCTCTCTAATTTTACATTGCAATGCCAAAAATTAAAAATCTAAAAAATAAAGTTGGAAAAGAGAGTGTAAGGCAAATTCATTTATAATATAGTGTAATTAAATCAGTTGGAAAAGATGCATTATTCACTTGATTAGATTATACTTTAATTGTTCTTTTATTTTTATTTAAGTTAAATCGGATGAGATATTTTATGAAAGTTAAAAAAATCATATCAAATATTAATACACAATATTATGTGTTTGTTTAAATAACAAGTCTAATGATTTTGAATTAAAACTTACAAATTTTTTATATTGAATTTGATGCATATTATATTTTAAAAAAATACTTTCGTATCATTCTTTTACAAAGTTTGTAGGATTTAATATGAATTTTATGAATAATTATTTTTGTGAGGAGCACTACGCTATAAAAATAATTATTTTACAAGTAATTTATATAATATTAATAATTATAGATAAAAAAAAAAAGAAGAAATATTAAGTTTCGTAGTTAGTTTTGGTGTGTGTTTTTTAATTATTAATTGATAAAATAAAAAGAAAAAAACATTGTATAGTTTACAATTCAGTTTGGTATACCAAAATATACCAGAGTGGTATATCAAGTATAGAAAAGTCTGAATTTTAATATATCAAGGTATACTATAAGACACAAAATTTTAGAATTTGATAGATCATACCATATACCTTAGTTTATCATTATTTGGTATATTTTTTAAATTTAAAAATTAAAATTTTATGATAAATTTTTTAAAATAAAATTAAAATTGATGTATATTATATATTTTTTTAATATATTTTTACATGTCAAACTCAAAGTTAATTTTCGTTTTTTTAATCATTTTTTTCCCATCAGAACCTGAACTCCACTTAATATTACAGACCATAGCCTCCCTTCGCATGATGCCACAAAATGTTGAAATCTTCTCTCAGAAAAAATAAGCGTAGAAAAAGAACATCTCCGTGACGAGAGAGCTACACAGTGCATGGTAATCTCTATTTAGTTTGCAAAGACGAGATAGTGGGTAAGATTAAATTTTTACTCGGATTAAAATTTAAAATTTATCATCATATTTTACGAAATAATTAAAAAAATAAGATTAAATTATTTTTTCTTTTAATTTTATTATTATACTTTAAAAATAGTTAAAAAAATGCATTTATATTTTTTAAAATTATCATTTTTTATTTTTAAATTTATTGAAATAGATACGTGGCAATTTATAGTAGGTCATTATTTCCTTTAAGAGTATGTTTTTGACTATTTTAAAAAAATAATGATCAAATTAAAAGAAAATTAATTTAGTAATATTTTTTACTTATTTGGTAAAGTATGATAAATTTTGATATTAACCATTTTTAACATTTCTTTTTCTTAAAAAAGTATTAGGATATAATGGACACTATTATCTAATTATTTTCAACTTACATCCAAAAGTCTATGTCGGGCATGTTATTCACCTCCGTAATTGTCATCTCCACAACTAACCAATATCTGATAGCCTCATAATAAATATATCAAAAGATTAGTTGGTATTAATTAAGGATAGCGTTATACAGTTCGAACACCCTCATAAATGAGAGCCACTTTCATTTTCAATTTTATCCAATCAATGCCATTCTTATAATCTAATTGGACAAGTCTATTGAAAGCCTAATCCTTAAAGAGTGGATAATTATTTTTTTATATAATATATTCTATATTCAAAATCTATTGATTTATCCAAACATACCTATAATAGAGGATATTAATTAATGATAGCATTGAATAGCTCGAACACCTTTTTAATGAGGGTCACTTTCATTTTTACAATTTTATCCAATCAATGCCATTCTTATAATCTAGTTTTATAAGTCTATCAAAAGCTGGATTCTTGGATAGCGTGAATAATTAAAAATTCTTTTTTTTTCTGTAATACTTTAAATATTCTAAGTATATTAAAAAAACTAGTTACAATATGAAGAATCCTAATAAATATTACAACTTAAAAAAATAATTTAAATTAAAAAGATATATATAATCAAATCATTTAGTGAAAATAATATAGATTATGAATAAGGAAGATAATATAATCTAAATTAAGAAGAATCCTAATATAATATTACAACTCAAAAAATAATATAAACTAAGAAATAAATATTATTAAGTCACTTAGTGAGGTAATTTGCACATTTAGTATTTAAACTTAGGTCTCGCTATCTATTTGGTTCCTAAAATCCATCTTAACTTTTGAAAGCTTAATTTCAAAACTCTCAGCCACTAGCTATAGCCAATTTCTCCTTGTAAAATGTTGACAGAACAGCCACCTAAAATAATGATGTCACTATAAGTTTAAAAGTATTTTTGCACACTTAATCCCTAAACTTAAAACTTATTACCTATTTGGTCTCTTATATTCATTACGTGCTCAGAATCAATCTCAACTTTTAAAAATTTATTTTAAAACACCTTTTAGCTAGTTGTAGATAATAAATTATTTAACTGGCTCCACATCTTTTATTTAATACAGTATTATAATAAAATGGTGAAATGCTTTTCTAGAATTTGACTTCGAAAAATATCTATTGTTTCTTTGTACCCATAAAAAATTTCTATAAAAAATTTCTCTCTAAAAAGGAGACGCTTCTCCTTTTCCTTCAAAAAATTAGTAATTGATTTTTATGCAAGTAAATAAGAAAAAAACCTAATACTCTTTAATTTGCTTAGAAAAATTGAATCAATTATTTTCGAAATTGTTTCAATTTTTTTCCAAGCAAACTAAAGAAGGTTAGGGCTTTTTCTCATTTATTTGCATGAAGATCAATTACTGATTTTGAAAGGAAAAGAAAAAGTGTCTTCATTTTTTTTTTCTTTGAGAAAACTTTTTGAAAAAAAATTTCAAAGTTAAAATTTTGAAAAGAGTTTTGCATTTCATCATAATATATGTATTAAATGGAGGATGTGGATGCCGATTTAGCAATTTATTACCTACAATAAGCTAAAAGGAGTTTTAAAATAAGGTTTTAAAAGTTGAAATAGATTCTAGAGACAAAATGAATTTAGAGGACCAAGTAAGTAATTAGGTTTAAGTTCAAGAATTAAGCGTGTAAATTATTTCTAAACTTATGCTGATATCATCATCACTGCTCTGTTAGCACTCTATCGAAGAAACTAACTACAGCAGGTGTCAAGCAGTTTTGAAATAAATTTTTAAAAGTTAAAAATGGATTATAGGAATAAAATGAATATGAAAAACTAAGTAGGCAATAAAGTTTAAATTCAGAAACTAAGTGTGCAAACTACCATCACTTAGTGATACATATCTAAATTGAATAGAAATCTTCTATCTTTCATAACAAATTAAGATTTAAATTAGATCAGTTCCCTAAATTAAAATAAAATAAAATAAATAATTATATTTTATCAAAATAATTATATTCTATCATATTTTTACTAGAAAAAAATCCTATTTAAATTTACACTTTTAAATCAACTTTTCTTTATAAAATTCAATGATTTGTGCAATGCATAAGTTATGAATCTTTTTATTAAAAATCTTCAATAATTAATTTTAATCAAGGAAATGAAAATTCAATTGAGAATAAGCAAAATAAAGTTTAAAATTAAAAAATAAAAATGAAATAGTTAAAATTAGTTGGTTGCAAATTATTTTATTTTAATTACTAAAGCCAGTAGCAATTTGATTGGATCAATCATATTGATACAGCATTGAATAAAATCAGTTGAATAAGTTACAATTTAATTAGTTAATTAAAGATATTAGATTATTTAAATCAAAAATTTATATTTAATGGGATCACTTTTGAAATTCAACAATAAAATGAAGAAACATAAAAGCAGAATAAATTTTAATTCATTCAATTGATATCTACTAGTCACGTATTGATATTATGAATTGTCTAGCGCATTATTTAATTTTTTTTGGAATATAAAATAAAGCGAATGGAAGCTTAGAAAATAGTTTATTAACGTTGATTTGATTTCACATTTCAATAATGAAATTAGAAATTTATTTAGCCAATCAATAATTACTAGATCATTAAACTATGTTGTTAATTTTTAATTCATGCTGCATAGGATTCGAAATATAACATATTAACGTGAAATTAAATATTCTAAATTAAAGATAATTTTTTATTCAATATGTCATATATTAAAATTATATCAATTAAAATCAC
>CANXYI010866125.1:0-15979 GCA_948208565.1 Hura crepitans
CATGTTATCATTACCATTCATTAGCATGTTTTAGCTAGTTTATTTTGATATGTTTGATTAATTTAATACATATTTTAGTTTGTAAAACCTTAATGAGATTGGGATTTTAGATATGTAAATGTTTGTTTTGGACCATTTGAATGGCCTAAGATTAACTACTACAAAAATAATTTTGATGTATAGACAAGATAATGACAATTATACTGCATAGTGCAAACGGTTGCATGTTAAGGATGTATGTTGAGTGTGTGTATTGAGAATAGGTGCATTTATGAACATTTAAAATAATAGGTACCCTAAGCACATAATGTGACACTCTTATAGCCAATGTCCTAGGATGTCAATAGGAGGAGCGTTATATTTTGTGGTATCAAAGCCAGTTTCAAGTGGTTCTTACCTTTAAACCTTGCATTCATTACATATTTGATTGTATTTGAGTGAAAAGATGTGAATAAACATTTACATTGCATTCTGTAAACTATGAACCACTAATGCAAATTACTTTCTATTGATTTTTTGGCAACCATGTCTTAGAGTACCCACTAAGCCCTGAATACAAAGGTTAAGAGTTATACACCTGCTAATGTGGGTAACCCAGAATAGCATGCAACCTCCATCTATGACCCACCTATACCACTAGCTCAGGGATAATAGGCTATGCTATCTCAGCTTATAAAACTATTAAGGTAGGCTATTTCCAATACACCACTACCATAACTTCTAGCTTTACAACTAGAGCCATAGAGAAGGTAAATTGTTAAGTGGCTTAAGAAGCACAAAGCTAAATAATTTAAAAGGCTAAAAGAGCAAGACTCTATAGCAACAAAGTATTAGTTAGAGAAAACCACCAAAATCTTAGAGTAAATGGGATGTACTGATGATGAGAGACTCATATATGCCAAATCACTCCTCTAATAAAAAGCTTACAACTAGTAGAGGATTGTGACCAAGGGAAAACCAATTGAAGTAATAACCTCAAAGTTTTTCTAGGATAAGTTTTAGAAGTGATACATTAATGAGACTTATAAAGAGGCTCAATACAAAGAATTTCTTAACCTTAGATTATGATAGATGACTATCTTCAAGTATGAGAAATAGTTTTTAAGATTGATTAAGTATATAGAAGAAATGTTCCCTACTGAGGTCGCCAGATACAAGCAATTTTAGAATAAGCTTAACTATAGTATTCAAGTCAATGTAGTGGGTAGTAGGATAAAAGGACTTTCCAGAGCTTGTGTCTATTGCAATGAAAACAAAGGATATTAATGAGCAGAATTAAAATAGAAGGAATAAAGACCAAAATAAGAGATTATTGCCTCTATCAAGAAACATAAGGGCTTTTATGCATAGAGTCAGACACAAAGATCTATTGTAAGGAACCAGATGGGTTACAAGGGAGATTGTGGGGTAGCATTAGTGGCCAATGCCCTAGGATCAATTGCTAGAGGTACTTCAGCATAACCATGTGAGCATTATGACAATTTACATGGAGGCACCTATTGGAGATTAACTAGAGCTTGTCTTAGATGTTGAGCCACTAACCACAGGCTGAAAGACTACCCCAAGATAAAAAAATGTGGAAAAGTAACACTGAGAGGCAAGACACTTACACTGGTTGGCAAGATAACACCAAAAGTGCTTAAAGAGCTGCTTTTAAGCTAATATAGAGGCATAAGCCTGTACTCTAACTCGTACACATGATATATAGACTAGAGAGGAGGAGGATACAATGGATGTCACCATTGGTACTTTCTCACTCTTGAAGGCAGTTATTCATGCATTGATTGACCCTAGGTCAACTCATTCTTATATATATACTGCATTGTCACATAAATGGAACCTTAAGGATAAACAAATTAAACATGACATACAAGTAACTAATCCTTTAAGGCATAGTGTTATAGTAAATGAAGTGTACAAGGATTACCCACTGAGCTATCAAAGGTGTGAATTTTTAGTAAATCTCATTGAGCTACTCTTCGGTGAATTTGATGCAATATTAGGAACAAATTGGTTACACAAGCATCAAGTGATGATAGAATATAGTCTTAAGAGGATAACTCTTAAGAAAGCCAATGATGATGATGTAACCATTATGAGAGAGAGAGCTCAGACTTCCTCTCTAATGTGATATCCACTACAGTGGCTAGAAGGTTAGATAGAAAAGGGTGTCTAGCTTACCCAGCCCATGTGAAGGATATAAGAAAGGCTAAACCTAAACTACAAAAGATACCTGCTATAAGGGAATACTAAGATGTCTTTTTTGAGGACTTACCTAGATTACCATCTTAAAAAAAGGTGCAATTTATAATTGATTTGGTACCCAGTGCTACACTAGTATCTATTGCACCTTACAAACTGGCACTAATAGAATTGAAATGAGATTTAGTTGTAAGAGCTATTAGATAAAGGTTATATACACCTCAATGTTTCACCATAGGGTGTATTAGTCCTTTTTGTGAAGAAGAAGGATGGATCAATGAGATTAACATAGATTACTAGCAATTGAAAAAGCTGATGTGAAGAATAAGTACCTTTTTCTCTAGGATTGATTACTTATTTTATTAGCTTAAATAAGTATGTATATTCTCGAAGATAGATATGAGGTTGGGATACTATTAGCTAAAAGTGAAAGATGCAAATATACATAAAACAACCTTCAAAATAAGGAATGAGCACTATAAGTTTTTAGTGATGCCCTTCGGTTTAACAAATACACCAATAGCAATTATAGACCTTATGAACTGAGTCTTCTATCTTTATTTGGACCGATTCATAGTGGTTTTCATATATGACATTTTGGTGTAGTTTAGGGACCAGGAGGAGCATGATAAGCACTTGAGATTGGTACTATAAAAGCTAAAAAAGAAGTAATTATATGCTAAGTTTAGCAAGTGCAAGTTTTGGCTTAAGGATATGACATTCTTAGGTCATATCATTTCTACTGGTGGGATAAAAGTAGACCTAAAACAATAGAGGCAATAGTGGAGTGGAATCCACTTAAGAATGCAATTGTTATTAGAATCTTTTTAGGATTGGCAACATACTACAGACGGTTTGTGAAGGGGTTTTCCATCATAGCCTCTCTATTGACTAAGCTATTAAAGAAGAATGCCAAGTTTGTGTAGAGTGACAAGTTCGAAGCAAGCTTTAAGATGCTCAATGGCATGTTGACTAAAGCTCCCATTCTTATACAACTAACTCAAGAAAGAACTATGTGATATATAATGATGTGTCTTATGGTGGTTAGGGTTCTATATTGATACAAGAGGATAAGGTGGCAGCATATACTTCAAGGCAACTTAAGCCTCATGAGAAGAACTACCTTACTCATTGATTTAGAGCTTATTACAATAGTTTTTGCCTTAAAGATTTAGAAGCACTACTTATATGGGGAGAGATGTTTCATCTACACTAACCACAAGAGTCTCAAATACCTTCCCACTTAGAAGGAACACAATTTGATATAGAGAAAATGGATGGAACTACTCAAGGATTATGACAATGTGATTGAGTAGCACCCGAGCAAGGTGAACATGATAGTTGATGCCTTGAGTATGAAATCTATAACAAGTATAACTCTAATGAGAAATTTCTTTTCTAATGAGAATCTACTTGAATCACCTATAAAAATGTTATACATTCTTTCATGTGCAGCATTAAGGGCTATAAACATTCATTTAAAGCTCACTAATGATGAAGCTATTATGGCCAAAATAAGAATGAAACTTAGTCTAATATCAAAAGTGAAAGAAGCCAAAGGGAATAATGATAAGTTAAAAGCTATAGTAAGCCAAATCCAAGAGGGGAAGCTTAGTATAGATACTTGGACTTTGGGTTTTGAATTTTCCTATGAATTTGAACTTTGACCCAACCTAAAAAGCTTATAATATGATCTAAATTAGAGAAACAAATAGGGATTTATGTCGAAGCTAAGGTTTTGTGATATCATATTAGGTGATAAGCCTAGGGATTAGCTTACCTTTCTTACCAAACCTTAGCACTTTCTTCAACTGTGCAACTTTGTTACCAACTTTAATCTCTATGTCTTTAATCTTTAAGTCTAAATAGGAAATTTGCTAGTTAGAAGTTGCTTTTAAGCTATCTTTGATAATATTGACTTCTCTTCAATCCATCTCACCAAATCTAGACCCATACCTTGTCTTTACTATGTTTTGTCTAACATAATGAGTTCTGCACTTCTTTTCATAATGTGCTTTGTATGATGCCATCTTGATACTTGCTTATTAATTGTTTTGGAAGTAAATTCAACCAATGAAAAGTGTCAATCTCAACTTCCATAAAAATCTACCACATAGCTCTTAAACATGTCCTCAAGCACCTGAATTACTCTTTTTAACTGACCATCTATTTATGGATGAAAAGTTATGCTGAAATTCAACTGAGTACCTAATGCCTTATGTAGCTTCTTCCAAAACTTTGAAGTAAATCTCTAATCTTTATCTGAAGTAATAGACGTTGGCACTCTATGTAATTAAACTATCTCATTAATGTATAATTCATCTAATTTCTCTAAGGAGTAGTTGGTCCTTATAGGTATGAAGTGAGCCAACTTAGTTAATTGGTTAACTATCACCCTAACAACATTGTGCTTCTTTGAAAGGTAGGCCAATCACAAAGTCCATGGTGATTCTATCCCATTTCCACTCAAGTATTGCTATTAGTGTAACAAACCAAATAAGATTTGATTCTCAGCATTGACTTATTAATATTTTAAGCATTAGATCATGTCTTTAACTATATCTCTCCTCATGTCATCTACTAATAATATATCCTCACGTCTTGACACATTTTTGTGTTTTCCAATTACATGAAATATGAATTACTATGTGCCTCTCTAAGAATAAGCCTCTATCATTCATTATTTCATGACACCTTTGTCCTACTTATAGTATATTTTTCCATCTTCTTTGATCTTATAGTTACCATCCATCCATTCTTAAACTTGTCTCTTAGTATACTTATTAGCTTTTCATGCTTTCTTTCAACCTTTTTAACTTTTCAATAAGCTTGATTTCACCCTCATCTTAATTACATATTCAAATATGGTATATATATCCAAAACCATTCATATATATACAAGGTTTTTCCATCATTTTGCCTACTATTATTAAAACGCTACTATTTTTAGCATCTTTAATAATCCATTCCAATATCCAATATTTTCATATTCATATCCTATCAAATTTCTTATTCAATTAGGGCATATACACATATGAAATGATGTTCTTATTTATGCTTGTGTGATGTCATTAATGAAAATGGCATGATACATATTTGCATTTTATTTATGATAATGCTTGTAACACCCTTATCTAATTCTATCAGAATTGGACATAAAATGCTATATAAACTATACCCGAGCTTAAGTGTACCTTGTTATGAAATGTAAATATGTTAAAACATTGGTTTTTCATTAACAAGATGAAAACACTTCTCATGAAAAAATATGTTTAAAAGATCTTTCATGGATTTTTAGAATCCTCAGTAAATATGTTCCATGTGCAGGTTCTGTAGCCGAAGGTTTAAATAAGAGGCACAAACCACAGTAACCATTTTAGAAGTTACATTGTACGTACATTTTACATACCATGATGTAGTTATATCTCATGGCATAAACAGTACTTTTAGAACATCTCTTTTTCTTTTAGCCTTAAGAGCTTTTGTTTGTAAATATTAAGGTTATTATGTCTCTTATTATGCATTTTAGTTTTGTAAACATATGTATATAAGTCATAGGTAGATGTCTGCTTTAAGATATGATGAGTATTAAAGATATGAAGTGTGTATATAGTGCATGCGATATGCATATTGTGTCAAATAAGTAAAATAATGTAGAAATGTGTGATGAGGATTGTGTTCATGATGTTTGATGTAGTTTGGGTTACACTTAATGCAACATGGGATTAAAGGTGATTTTTCTTACAGGTAAAAATTTGATTTTTAAACTGGACAACTATTATGTTGTAAGATTTTTAGGAAAAATTTCAGTTTCTAATTTCAACGTTTTAAATAGTTTTGATAAAATGATATTATTTTTCTTCTAAAAATCCATGAAAGATCTTTGAAACATATTATTTCATAAGAAGTATTTTAATCTTGTTCATGAAAAACCAATATGTTAACATATTTACATTTTGTAACAAGGTGCACCTAAGCTAGGGTATGGTTCATGTAGCATTGTGTGTTTAATTCTAATAGAATTGGATAAGGGTGTTACAATGCTCATGTGAAAATAGTGTATAAACCCTTATTCCATCATGTAATATACATATATACCATCCTTAATGTCAAAGATAACTTGTTAAGTGCACATAAAGTGTTAAACACCATAGCTTCCAAAGATTTCACTTTATTATTTAGATTTAATTCTACTCCACTTCTTATTCCTAGAAAATAAATATATGTCTTTTACTTCAATGGTTTAAGAATCCTATTCTATTTCTTAATACCAATATTATTATCTATATGTCTTTATTAAATGATTCTTAACTGATTGTATTCATTATAACTTCAAGAATTTATAATCGAGCATCTCATTAAGTTCTCACTATCAGATATGTTGTCATTCATCCCAATAGAATACATGCTCCATTATAAAACTTAGAACCGATATATCCCTTATTTTTAAAATAATAACTTTAATAGATAAAGAATTTATTACCATTAACATTTGATATCTAGGCTCTTTTAGTTTTTAATCACACAAAGCCTTCTCCACTTTTAAGTTAACCTTTTCATCTATCTAGGACACATCCGTCTAATTATGTCATGTGTAATGCTCGAGAGTCCCTAAGTTATAAATAGTACTTCTTGAGATGTAAATAGTATTTCTTGAGACCCGGGTTACAGTAATGCCACCAATTGGAAGTATTATTTATAATATAATTTTTTTGCAAAATTTGGAATGAAATGAAGTCATTAAGATGGTTAAAAACAAAAGCAAAGTTTTACGGCAATGTTCATGAATAGTAACTTAGTTAAAGCTAAACTATAAAATATTGTGTTTTTGCTCAAAATGACCTAGGAATGTCACAACTCGATACTTAAATATTCTAAATAGTCCATTGGGATTGGAATTTTTGAACATTAAAAAGTATTAAAAGTATCAGTTTAATTCGATTTTTTAAGTTCTTTGAGTGCAATTTATTTGGGCCTTGGGGTCTTATTTAAATGATTTTATAGGATCCTAAGAGTTTTTAATTAAGGTTTTAAATGGAATTAATAATTTTTAAAGAATTAAAGTGGAGTTAGGAATTTTAGGAGCCACTGGATTAAAAAAGAGATGAATCTTGGCCACAGATTTAGAGGAGTGTAAAAGGGTGTTAAAGTGGCTTTTTGGGTCAACATTTGAATAGTTTTTTTCTCCCTCTTATCTTTTAAACTAATAGCTCTAAGGGTTTCTCTTACACCATTTTTATTCTTTTTTTCTCTATTAAACACCTCAAATCAACATCTAAGCCCTAGATTGATTGCTCTTAAGCATTTATGTGGTGTTAGAAGCAAGAATCATGGAGTTATTTTGAAGAATTTATGAAGAATGTGTTAGAGTGAATAGTAACTAATTTATGAGTATGTGGTTCTATACAAGCTTTTACATTTTTCTAAGATGTATTTTGGTTCCAATAAGAGTTTTTTAAGGTTAATATGATTATTAAAGGGTTATTGATTTTTTATGGATTTTTTATGCTTATATTGTTGTATGTTTGTAGAGAAAGAAGAGAGAGATAAGGAGAAAGGCAATGAGAAGGCTTGCAAGAGACTTAATGGTGTTCTTAACACTTTTTGTAAGTGTATATAATAACCTATAAGCAAATATATGTTATTGATTCATTAAGTGTGTTTTGGGTGAAATAAATATGTATGTATGTGTTGAGAATTAATGCATGGTAGTAATAGGTAGTTGATTTAAGTTGAATTTATATGTAAATGATGAGAATTAATGAATTAATATGAGTTATGTGTATGTTATGCATTTGCCCGAATATATGCGTGTGAGGGAGTGGATAGCTGAATGAGATAAGCATGGATTTTAGTACATATTATATGTAGTGAGATGTGAAATGAGATATATGTGTATGTATCTCTGTGAAGGAATTATAAATCGTACAAAGTATGAATTTAAATTAGTATAAATTGGTATATGATGCAACCAAAATACCAAGCTATTGTAAGCATGCAATGTTTATGTTTTATAATGATTATGCAACTATAAATAATATGACATAGGCACATTTGAGCTATGGAAGTAATGTATGGCATGATAGACGAATGTGCTTAAATATGGTTATGAGTACGTAATGTAAATGGTAGAAAATATGTATATGTATGAAAATAGAGTGAAATGATAACATGAATTGCCTATTATAAAAGTGTAAAACATGGCATAACATAAAGATGATAATTGTGGCATGATAACCTTGTAAATGATATGTAAATAACATATGTGTAATAGGTTCTGTAAATAAATTAATATGTATGAAAGTGAGGTAATGAGACACAGGCAAATGTGGATAAGTGGTGAATATGAAAAGTATGCCTAAAATGAAGTGATTTTCTATACGAATCATATATGATGAATAAATTATCTATTATGGACATGAAGTCCTTATGGCATGTAAAGTATGTATTATGGTTGAATGGTCTACTTAGAGTTATGATTTCTCAATTTGTCATAATGCAAGGTCTATTTACCCAAGACATATGTTTGATGATACTTAGTGCATCTATGAGGAAATTGTGGTATGAAATAATGTTGAAGACATATGTGACCCAAAAACTTAAGCTAAAATATTTAATTTAAAATGTATTAATCATGTGAAACATAATTAAAGGCTATTAGCCATATGAATGTAGGCAACCTAGTTAGGATAGGTTGACCAATCAACTAGGGAGATTAATAGCTGCTAAGGCAGTTCGATGCTTATTTATGTCCTCTAGGCCCCCGTATATGGCTTTCGAGACTCGTTTATAGTCTCTAAACCCCTGTATTTGCCTTTGGGCTATTATTTGATTTATGACCTTCATGTCCCTGAATGACCTTTGTGGCCCCTATATGGCCTTTATTGTTCCCGTATGGCCTCTATGGCCCCTGATTATATATATATTACCCTATATGGCCTCTGTGGCCTCTGATTCCTATTACCTAGTATTGGGATCATGTTTGTTGATTATAGGCATATCTAAATAAATAACTTGACTAAAAGCAATCAACAATACTTAAGAAATCTTATGAAAATTAAAAATGGCAAACTTTGTGATGATATGTAATATATTGCATGTAATGAATTTTGTGGGTTTCATGCACTATTGATATGTTATAAATGCTATGAATATGAGATAATATTATCTTGAATGCATATTGCATGTGTACATTTTGAGCATATATTACTATATACACCACTAAGCTCCAAGCTTAGTGCATTACTTATTTTAGCGATGCATAGGTCAAAAAGTAGATTGAAGTTAAATCCTTAACTCAATAGTGTAGATCAAAAGAAGCTGGTGATGATGTATTGTTATGTATATATTATATGTGATGTAGTTTGATTTAAGCACTCATATGTATGTACAGGGGATATGGGCCTAAACATATTCTCAAAGTTGGTTTTAAACTCTTAAAAAAGGTTGTATGGTTACATACACACACACACATATATATAGGTAATGGATGATGTTTTTTATGCATGCCTTTGAGTTTGAGATGGATGTTATATATATATGGGTTGATCTAAAGGATATGGTGGATTGGGGTTGAGATGCTGAGTTTAGAAGTGTTATTTCTTATAGGTTACTATTTGGGATAGTGTCACGTGAACAATAGTTATACTGTCGGATTTATGACACAATAACCTTTAATAGTATAACTATCAAAGTGGTTTTTGTAAAGCCAAGTTTTTAAAATGTCTTCATGTTAACCAAGTAAAGAAAAGAATGATTTTAAGTTGTATGGGTTATAAGTAAGTTTGAATATCAATTGTGTGTCGCTCCTTATTCGGATCCAATGAGGGGTGTCATATTTAGTGATAGTAGAACTCTAATTTTAGTGTCCTTTGGTATATAACTATTACATATGAGTGCCATAGGTTTAAGATCATACATTGTATAAGTATATACTACTGAGCCTTATAAGTGTTCTTTTTATATAGATCAAAGATGAATGAGTAGACATCACAGGGTGGTAGAGAAAAGGTGGAAAGTCATACACCTATTAAAGTTAATAAGCCTATGAGGGTAGGGACATTAGCACCAAGTGGTGCTAGATAGGCTACATAGGATTAATAGGCCTTGCTCTAATAGATGGTTAAACTCTTAAGCAAGCTATAGCTATTGTAGCACCACCTCTACTACTAATACAACCACTATCCCCACATGCCTTATAGAAACCTATCTAAAAATAGAAAATAAGATGGGTGTAGTGGATTTTATAGGCACATAATATGATAACTCGATTGCTTCTAAGAATTAGCAAGTAAAGAGAATCAAAATCCTTCAATAGTTAAGTTTATGCTAATGTAAAACATTATTTGTGCAACCTCTCTACTAGAATAAAAAACATATAGATGGTGGGAAACCATCTCAAAGCATAGAGCCCTAAAGGATTTGACATGGGACTTTTTCTTAGAAGAGTTTAGAAAGAAATGCATAACAAAGAACTACCTAAGGAAGAAAATGTAGGAGTTCATGGATTAAAGTAGAAGCATAGATTGATTTTAAAATATGAGAAAAAGTTTACGAAGCTAAGCAAATATGCCAAATAGGTGATTCCTTTAGAGGCAAAAAATATGTAAAAGGTTTTATAAGAGGTTAAACCATGATATAAAGTTGCATGTGGCAATGATAAAGACTAAGGATTTTCTACCTTCGTGATGGCATCTCATACCATAGAAGAAATTTAGAAGGAAAAAAGAGAAAGTTTCCAAAAAAAGAGATCTTTTAGCTAGGGGTATGCTAGTTTAGCTCCCTATGCAAGCAAAAAACAAATAGGAGAGAAGAGTCAGCACCTACAATAGTAGAGATAGTCCCAGACATAAAGGTTTAGGCAAGGTTTTAGGCTAGGCCTAGGTAGCAGACATAGGCCATCAGTGCACCGGTATCTATTGCTAGGAGTATGTTAGTGGCTACGTATAAGCTTTGTCATAAAAGGCATAAAGGTATTTGTTGGAGATCTACTCCTAGAGCATGTTATAGATGTAGCTTTGAAGACCACTACTAGAGAGATTGTCCTAAGAAATCTATAGCCTCTACATAGTTCTAGGCATTATCGCCAACTACTACCAAATGTTAGAGAGGAGATAGAAAAATAGAGCAGAAGGAAATCAAGAGCCTAATTTGAGATTGTAGACAGAGTAAAGCCCACAGCTCCAACTAGAAAATATGTCATCAGGGCATGAGAAGAGGTAGACACTCTAAATGTGATAATAGGTACATTTTATCTATTTGATTTACTTATTGTAGCTTTGATAGACTCAGGCTCTACACACTCACATATATGCACAACATGGGTACAAGACAAAAGGTTAGAGTCTGAGTTGTTGGATATAGACATCATGGTTAGCAACCCTATAGGCTAGCATGTGATAGTGAATAAAGTGTACAAAGGATGTAAAGGAAGTCCTTAATAGTCTAAGGACATAAGCTTTCTATAGATCTTATTGAATTGCCATCTGATATGTTCAATTTGATCTTAGGCATGGATTGGATGTCTAAGCAACATGTAATGGTGGATTGCAAAAAGAAAAGGATTTCTCTCAAGGCAAAAGATGGATCAGAGATCATGGTTATGAGCAAGAGGATGGACTTCTTATCCAATATCATATTAGTAGTGGCAATTAGAAGGATGATAAAAAATAGTTGTCAAGCCTACTTAGCTCACATGTTTGATACAAAGAAAGAGGAACTAGATACAAGTTAGATACATATAGTGTTAGAGTTTGTGGATGTGTTCCCAAATGAGTTATCTTATTTACCATTAGTATAGGAGCTTAAGTTTGGGATTGAGGTTTTACTTGGCACAGCATTGATGTCTATAGTACCATACAAAATGGCTCTTATGTAGTTGAAAGAGCTAAAGATATAGTTGCAATAATTACTAGATAAGGGGTCCATCAGATATAGTGTTTCACTTTGGGGAGCCCTAATTTTGTTTATGAAAAAGAAAGATAGTTCATTGAGGTTATGTGTCAACTACAAATAGTTGAACAAGGTTATAGTTAAGAATAATTATCTATTGCCCTATATTGATGACCTGCTTGATTAGCTTAGAAGAACTAGTGTCTTCTCTAACATTAACCTTAGATTGGGGTATTATTAATTGAGAGTGAAGGAAGCAGCTATGCCTAAGATAGCTTTTTAAACCACATATGGGCATTACGAGTTTTTAGGAATGCTATTTAGGCTTACCAATGCTCCGGTATATTTTATGGACTTTATGAACAGAGTTTTCAGGCTATATTTAGATCAATTTTTTATGGTGTATATAGATGATATTTTGGTTTATTCCAAGAACAAAAAAGATTATGAGCAGCATCTCAAAGTTATCTTATAGATTTTGTGAGATGAGAAGCTTTATGTTAAGCTAAGCAACTGTGAGTTCTAGCTTGATAAAGTTCTTTCTTAGGACACATAGCTTCTAAAAATGATATCAATATTGATCCAAGCAAAGTAGAAGTGATCTTAGAATGGAAGTCACTTAGGAATGTTACAAAGATCATAAGTTTCTTAGCTTTGGTTGGCTATCATAGGCTGTTTGTCAAGGGTTTCTTGATGATTGCAACACCTATGACATGCTTATTGCATAAGAATGCCATGTTTATATAGGATGATAGATGCTAGGAAAGTTTTGACAAACTAATGGCAATGTTGATAGAAGCTCTAATTTTACACAGCCAATGTCAAGAAAGGATTTCATTAGTTATTGTGATGTGTCGCTAAATGGTTTAGGATATGTATTGATGCAAGAGGGAAAGGTATGCCTCAAGACAATTGAAGTCGTGTAAGAAAAACTACTCGACACATGATCTTGAGCTGGTAACTATAGTTTTTGCACTAAAGATATAGAAACATTATCTCTAAGGAGAGAAGTACTATGTGTACACAGATTATAAGAGCTTGAAGTATCTTTCTACATAAAAGAAGTTGAATATGAGATAATGTAGATGGATAGAGGTGATTAAGGATTATGACTATCTTATTAACTACCATCTAGGCAAGGCTAATACTATGGTAGATGCTTTGAGTAGGAAGTTCATGTCAGTTATAAGACCTTAGAATGTTAGATTGAAGCTTATGGATAATGGAGCTCTTTCAGCTGAATTACAAGTGAAAGAAAGTCTTTTTTAGCAAGTGATAGATGCATAGAAGGATAATGGCAAGCTTATGAGTATCATAGGTTTAATCTAAGAGGGGAATTCTATGGAATATGAGATCAAGAATGATGGATATCTCTACTATCAAGATTGCCTATGTGTGCCAATTATGAAAGATGAAAAAAAGCATATATTACAAGAGGCTCATAATGCACCTATTGCTATGCATCCTAGTAGCACTAAAATGTACTAGGACTTAAAGCCTTTTTATTAATGGCACAGTATGAAGAAAGATATGGCAGAGTTCATGACTAAATACATTATGTGTGAGCAAGTTAAGGCTGAACATCATGTTCCTTCTAGATTGCTTCATCCTATTGCAATACCAGAATCAAAAATGGGAAAGAGTCACTATAGGTTTTGTGGTAGGGTTACCTATGACAAAAAAGCGAGTATAATTCAGTGTATATAGTAGTAGATAGATTAATGAAGACTGCTCACTTTATACCAGTGCAAATGGATTATCCTTTTGAAGAGCTTATATAGTTATATATAGATGAGATAGTGATATTGCATAGAGCATTGTCTTTTATCATATCTGGTTGAGACTTAATGTTTCACATCAAGATTATGGAATAAGTTACATTCTACCTTAGGCACTCGACTCATTTTAGGATGGCATTTCATCCACAGACAAATGGATAATCTAAAAAAAGTCATTTTAGTAACCTATGTACTTAATTAGCTTAAAGACTAAGTTATTTGTAATGCTTATGTAAGAAACATATTTTATAGGTGATCGAAGACATATTGAGAAGTTATGCTATAAATTTTAAAGGGAGTCAAGATCGATACCGCTCCCTAATAGAGTTAGCCTATGACAATTGTCACCAGTCAAGATTGGCTATAGCCCCTTATGAAGCTTTATATAGGAGGAAATATAGAACTCCTCTTTGCTAAAGCAAGCTAAGTGAGAACAAGTTGATAGTGCCAAATTTGATTAAGGACATTGAAGAAAAAGTTAAGAACATCAGAGATAGATTAAAGGCTACTTTAAACAGACATAAGTCATACATCGATCTAAAGTGGAAAGACATAAAATATAAAGTTGGTCACAAGGTGTTCCTTAAGTTATCACCATGGAAGAATGTGCTTCATTTTAGCAAGAAAGGCAAGTTAAGTCTAAGGTTTATCAGTCTATGTGAGATAATAGAAAATGTGTGATCGATAGCCTATAAATTAGCTTTGCCTCTAGAGCTACAGCAGATTCATGATGTCTTCTATGTATCGATACTAAAAAGGTACAGATCAAACCATTCACATGTGTTAGTAGCTAAAGAATTGGAGATACAATTAGATCTATCATATAAGGAAGAGCTAATGAAGATTCTTGCCCGAGAAGTAAAAAAGTTACAGAATAAGACAATGCCCTTAGTGAAAGTGTTATGGAGGCATCACAACATCAAAGAGGTAACATGAGAAAGTGAGACTCAGATGAAAGAGTAGTATTCTAAGTTGTTTACACCAGATAACTTTGAGGATAAAATTATTTTAAGAAGAGAAGAAATGTAACGCTTGAGAATCTCAAGGTTATAAATAGTACTTCTCGGGATGTGACTAGTGTTTTTTAAGACCTGGGTTACACTAATGCCACCGTATGGAAATATTATTTATAATATAATTTTGGGAAAATTTTGGAATTAAAATGAAGTCATTGAGATGGTTAAAAATGAAAGTCCAATTTTTGTGGAAGTGTTTGTGAATAATAACCTAGTTAAAGCTGAACCATAAACTATTGTGTTTTTGCTCAAAATGGCCCAAGAATGTCATAAATTGATATTCAAATATTCCAAATAGTCCATTGGGATTGGGATTGAAATTTTTGATTATTAAGAAGTATTTTTTAAAAATCAAGTTAAAAGTCTTAGTTTAATACGGTTTTTTAAGGTTTTCAATGGCAGTTTGTTTGAGCCTTTCAAGCCTCATTTTAAGTGAATTTATAGAACCCTAAAAGATGTTAATTGAGTTTTAAATAGAAGGAATAATTTTTAAAAGGATGAAAGTGGAGTTGGAAATTTTAGGAGCCATTAGAATAAGAAGGAGATAAATCTCGGCCATAGATTTGGAAGAGTACAAAAAGGGGTTAAAGTGGCTTTTTAGGCCAACATTTGAATAGTTTTGTTCTCCCCCTTGTCTTCCAAACTTGATGGCTCCAAGTGTCATACCCTGACTTTTGGTCCAATTTTTCTAAGGATAGAATTGGAATTGGAAGAAAAAGTAGGGAAATAAAATGGATGTACGAATCAAGTAAAGTCAATTGGTGTGAACAAATGAGTGAAAAATGACTAAAGGACAAAATGGTAAATAATTAAGATGACTAGGGGTAAGATTAGAAACATGTAATTAGAGGCTCAACTATGAGCGAAACACATGTAAAAGGGTGAAAAATGTGAATATGGTATTAGAGGAACATGAAAAAGTGAAAATAGTGAGGTTTGAGAAATGGTCCCGATGAATAGTGACACTAGGCTATAAATAGTGCATCCCAAGTTTAATTTGAGTTAAACATACCAGGAGGTAGTATAAATTATTTGATGAATTATAGTGCAATATGAGAAGCATTTAATGCCATATAGGAGGTTAAAAATTGA
>CANXYI010866265.1:0-10091 GCA_948208565.1 Hura crepitans
AAATTGGCTAGACTGTACATGGATGAGACAATCAGATTGCATGGTGTGCTTGTGACTATCATTTCTAATAGAAATCCTCATTTTACTTCAGATTTTAGAGGAAGTTACAGGAGGCATTAGGTACCAGATTAGCTTACAGCACAACATTTCATCCTTAAACTGATGAACATTTAGAGAGGGTGATATAAATATTAGAAGACATGTTGTGAGGCTGTACCATTAAGTTTAAGGGTACTTGGGATTAGTACTTATCTTTAGCAGAGTTTGCCTATAATAATAGCTACCAGTCCAATTTGGGATTGTCACAATATGAGGCACTCTATGGCAGACAATATAGAACTCCCTTGTGTTAGAGTGAGGTTAGAGAGAGAAAGATTGTTGGTGTTAAGTTGATCAAAGATGCTAAAGAAAAAGTAAAGATAGTTAGAGAAAGGTTAAAGGCAACAGTTGACAAACAGAAATCGTATGTTGACCTGAAGCAAAAAGACATTGAATATGCAGTGGGTGATAGAGTATTCCTGAAGGTCTCTCCTTGGCAGAAAATTTTTAGATTTGGTAAAAAAGGGAAACTGAGTCCTAGATTTATCGGGCCATATAAGATCACCGAAAGAGTTGAGCCTTTGGCATATAGGCTAGCATTACCCTCTGAGTTACAATAGATTCATAATGAATTTCATGTTTCCATGCTTAGAAGGTACATATTAGATCCTTCACATGTAATTTTGATGTCAGAAATCAAAGTGAAGCTTGACTTGAGTTATGAAGAAGAACCAGTTCAAATTTTGGCTCGAGAGATGAAACAATTACATAATAAATCCATACCACTAGTTAAGGTGTTATGGAGGCAGCACAACATAGAAGAGGCTACTTGGGCACTAGAGAAGTTGATAAAAGCTCAATATCCATAACTATTTGCTTAAGGTAATTTTGAGGATGAAATTTATTTAAGAGGGGAAGAAATGTAATGCTCGTGATTTGAAGCTTTGTGAATAGTGTTGTAAGGCCTAGGAAGTGTGCTCGGGTTGTTGGGTCACTTGCATATGGATCGAGGTAGGGGCATTGATCATGAAACTTTGAGGGGCTCTAAAATGATGAAAAAGGCAAAATAAAAAAACTTAGCAGAAATAATAATTCAATTTAAGCAATAAGGAATGCATCTGTGTAATAAAAATTTTTCAAGTCGAGATTGACTCGGGATGTGCCTGGATGAACCTGAAAATATTGGACCCTGAAGCTCAAAAATTCCACTGAGTCCATTGGTGAAGGAATTTTTGAAATTGGAGGTTGTTTGCAAATTCTTGAAATTTTTAAGGTTAGCACACAAATCGAGGCACTCTAAAAACTATCTTATTGATGGAGCTAGCCATGAAAATGTACAAGCAGATAAAGGGGATTAAAATATGAATTTTCAAATAAATGGCATAATTTTATGAGGTCTAAGTGAATTTTTATGAATTTTTAAAGTTTGTCAAAAAATCAGAATGGTTCAAGAATTACTGGGACCACCTTTGACATGTCAAGGTGGGCCTTACTTCATGCCAAGTGGACATTCAATGTTGCCAAGTGGCAAAGAGGCTTTAATAAGTGGAAAAACCTTCCTCCCTCATTTTCCCTTATTGCCAACGCCAATCATAGACTAAAACCACCATATCTTCCTCCTCCGACCACCATTTATGATGATTCTAGTCCCTAAAAATTCTTCTATGTGTTAGGCACCACTTGGAATAAGAATCAAGCCAAAAGAAGTTGCCATTTGAGAGATAAAATTTGCGTAATGTGACTAGTTTAGAGCAGTCCAAAACAGTGTGTTTAAGGTAAGTTTTGAGTGATTCTTCCTTTTCCCTTTGAATTTCTAGCTACCAATTGATGCTAGGAGGAACCTAAGACCTGTGTGTTGGTGTGCATGAGTTATTGGTGGCCATTGGAGGCCAACTTAGAGGTCACAAAGAGAGGAGAAGCTCATCATGACTGGCTAGACAATTTGGGTACTTGAGGTTTGCAAGGCTTTTCTTCAAAAGTATGTGAACTTTTAGCCTTTTCATTAAGTGTTTGGGTGCCTAAGCTAGCAAACCTTAACTTAGGATGGCTAAAAGGTTGTATCTAAGGGTGATTTCTTCATTAGTGATGTTGGTTATCTTGAGTTTTAGTAGAATTAAGGAGGTTGTTTTAAGTAGTTGCATAATTAACCTTAATTGCTTGCTAGAATTTGCTACTTATGGTTGTTTAAATAGGAAGCTTGCTACCTATGATGAATTTAGAGTATGCTTAGCATGTTAGGATGTGAATTAAGTAAATTTGGGTAAGGAAATCACCATGGATTATGCATTTTTGGCCTGTACCCGTGAGCTATCATAAGTGGTTGTAGAAGTGTTGCTTTGTGCCTTAGCTATATTGGCTTAGATTGAGGTGTTTATGACCATATTTGAGTTCAAGGCATGTAAATGGGATTGAATAATGTTATTATGTGTCAAGGAATGGAAATTGAGTCCATCTTCTCTAAGTGCCCGAGAGCATTGGTCATGGCATGTTGATTTGAAATTTTAAGTTGTTAAGTGTTAATTAACTACATTACTTTAGCTTGATTGTTGGCATGAAATGGCTATGGAATTAGCTAAGTAATTGGCATAGTGATATCACAATATATACTTTGAGAATATGCCTTAAAATGGCTAAGAAAGTTTTGAATTAAAACCTATAACTAAAGCTTGAAATAATAACCTAAAAAGTGACTTAAAATGAGCTAATAAGTTGAACCTTATTTATGCCTTTAAGAGGCTAGATTTGAACCATATTTTGGCCTTGGAATTATCCTAATTGTAGATGGCATGTATGCCTATATTTTGGATATGGACTTGGCCTTGTTATAGTTGGCTTAGTGCCTAATAAAGTACTAAAAAGAACAGTGAAAATTAAGTTTGATTTGAACTTAAAATAGTCCCAGAAACTGACTTCAAAAGTGGTCGAAATGACTTATAACTATCTAGTTGACCAGTACCTGAATCAAAATTGTCACTAGATAGAAAGTATTACCTTTTTAAGTAAAAATGCCATGAAAAATTATAACACATGACACCTTGAATTTTGGTAGTAACTGACTTAAAAATTGTGTTGGAATTTTCTTGGTAGAGCCAAAATGTGGCTACACCAGTCTAGATAAAAATTTAAAGTATGAGATAAAATTTTTACCTATCTATTTTTGAAACTTAAATATTATAAGAATATTTTTGGTTAATAAATAAATTTAAATTGAGCTACTTGGCCCATTAATTAGACACCCACTGGATGGGTTGACCAGTCAACTTAGGGTTTTACAGCTGATAGTTCATTGGTGCCTAGAGAGGTCTATAGATTGATCTCCATTATGTCACCTAGTTATTAATGGCATTCATTAGTGGCTAGAGAGGTCTACAAACTGATCTCCATTATGTCACCTAATTTTTAATGATGATTTGTGGCTGGGGAGGCTTATGAGCCGATCTCCATTATGTCACTTAGTATTTTTATTTGTGGCTGGGAAGGCCCATGGGCTGATCTCTATTATGTCACATAGTTATTGCATCTGGGGAGGCTATGGCTATCTCCATTATGGTACACATGCTGATGTAGTAGCGTAGGTCTAGAATAAGGACCACTACACCATTTTATTATCCCTCTAAGTCTAGTGTCTTAAATTGTCGTCTTCCTAGTCGGGCCAGTGAAATAAATTAAGTAATAAGTAAAATAATCATTAAGAATGAAGTTTAAGTTTATTTGAAAGACTTTTCTCAGAAGGTAGTAAAAATACAATCAAAGGGTATTTTAATCAATTTTCCACATATAAGTGAATAAAGTAATTTTTGTAAAGTATGCTTGTTAAAAATAATAATACTTATTTTAAATAATTTATTTGAGGCAAAAATGCTATTTTCAAACTTTAAAAATACTTCAGGGTTATTTTAGTAATTTGGCACCTTAGTGAATAATTAACTCATTTAATGAAGTAAACTTATTCCTTTAATTGCATAAGTAAGTTAATAATATTATGCCATGTTAAACTACATTAATTTCACCACTGAGTATGTCATATATCCAGTGTACCTATTTTGGTGCATAGGTACACAGCAGCGAGAACCTACCTCATAAAGCGTGATGATGGTGGTTCAGAGGACATAAGTGAAGGATTTTAATGTAATTATTATACAGTTTTGATATCCATGTACTTAGGTAGAAGTTGGGTAGAACTTGTATATGAGCTGTGGACATGTAATATATCTAAGTAATTATAACCTGCTGATGTAAATAAAGTATCTATATATGTTCTTTAGTGAATGTATGATTATATGTGATATTGAAGCTGATGTCAGCCTGAGGCTCCATATTTTTATATGTTTTATCTATGGCCTGAGGCCTGAGTTTGATGTGTGCTTAAGCTAATGTTAGGCTAAGAATACGGGACCAAATGGATCCAGGTGTTGTGAATTGCTTATAAAAGTGTTAAACAGGCTTGATAAAACTTTTGGGATAGGACCCAGACAACTATTATGCCATCAAAATTTCTAAGTTCTTAAGAATGATCCATAATCACCTGAGCTAGCATTTTTGTATGACTATACCATGATAAGCTATAAACCATATGTAAAGTGAATTTGAAAACAAAGTAAGTCTAATAGATAAAGGTAATGGAAGTAATAGGTTTGGTTTTAGTAGCCTAAAAGTGTGTGCATCACTTATGGGAACTCCTAGGGGATCTAGTGGGGGGTGTCACATTGCCGATGCTATATATCCCAAAAATGCTACTTCCTCTAGCCAAAACTTACACTTGTTAAGCTTTGCATAGAGTTTTTCATCCCTCAAAATTTTCAATGTTATCCGTAGATGCTTCTCATGCTTTTCTTGATTCTTAGAATACACAAGAATGTTGTCCATAAAGACCACCACAAATTGATCTAGAAATAGCCTAAAGATCCTATTCATGAGGTCCATGAATACCATTGGTGCATTAGTTAACCTGAACGGCATCACTAGGAACTCATAGTGACCTATCTAGTCTTAAAAAGTTGTCTTGTGTATGTCTGCGTCTTTTACTCTCAACTAGTAATACTCGAATCTAAGATCAACCTTAGAAAAGATACCCGCCCCTCTAAGTTGATCAAAAAGGTCATTAATCCATGGTAAAGGATACTTGTTCTTGATGGTGACTTTGTTCAACTATCTATAATCCACACAAAGTCTCAAAGAACCATCCTTCTTCTTGATAAACAAAATCGGTACTCCCTATAGTGAAACACTCGGTCTGATGAAACCTTTGTCGTGAAGCTTTTGCAATTATACCTTAATGCCAAACTCTAACTCCCACTCTAGTGGCAAACTAGGTAACTTATTTGGGAAAATATCCCTAAACTCATCTACAATAGGAATCTGACTAACTTCTATTGTTTCCCTTGTGTGTCAAACATAAGAGTAAGATAAGCTTCACAACCCTTTTGTATCATCCTTTTGGCCACTGTGGCTATTACTACATTAGCCATGCAATCTGATCTTTCACCTAACACTATCACTTTTGACCCATCACTAGCTTGTAACATGATCCTCTTCTTCTTGTAATCCATCATAGCATGATACTTAGATAATCAGTCCATGCCTAAGATAAGATTGAACTTATTAAATGATAATTCAATGAGATCTATAGAGAAAGCTTGTCCTTGTATTGACAATGGAAAGTCTTTGCATACTTTCCTCACTATAACATGTTGTCCTATAAAATTGTTAACCATCATGTTAAAGCCAAGGTCATCTGATACTAACCCCCGATCTAAAACCCATGCAATACAGATATAATAATGTGTGGACCCTAGGTCTATCATTGCCAAAGTAGCTAAATCAAAGATATGGAATGTACCTACAATAACATTAGTAGCCTTTACCTCTTTTCTAGCTCGTATAGCATACTGCCTCATCGGAGCTCTACTCTTTGTCTTATCTTTTTGACTGGCCCCAGCTCTACTTTCTGAATTTCTCTTGTCTTACTTTTGTGAATGAACATAAGGCTTTACTAGGCAATCTTTCTAAAACTACTCTCTGGAGCCACAACCCCAACAAAATCCTAGTGTAAGCCTTTAACATACTCTCAGATGTCTCTTATGGCAAGTCTCATATGCAGTGTCATGACACTGCCTATAGTAGATCTAGGAGCACCTGAAGTCTGAGTCTATACTCTAGTTTATGATTTAGAACCATGTCTTGACCTCTATGATCAATCTAACTGCTTGCCCTAATGATGCCTAGATTGACCACTCTTATGCTTCTTATCAGATGCATACCCAGAACTATATTGCCCATGCCTATGTGATCTCTTTTTGAAGTTGTTTTGCTTCTACTTCATCTCATCTCTATGGTGTGACAGTTTGCTACCAAAGCTGTAAAGTTTTGGATCTTTATAGGAGCAATCTATAACATGATATCTAAGTTTAATGCCTTTTCGAACTTCTTACAGTGGTCTTTTTTTGTGGCAACCATTGCCTTAGTATACCAGCTCAAGTGAACAAAATCCTTCTCTTACTCAGAGATTATTCAGTGTCTCTGCCTGAGATCTATGAATTCCTTTAAAAAGAAATCCTAGGTGATATCTATAGCTACCTTATGCCTAATAATTGCTTCCCACCATTTTAATGCTTCTTTAGACAACATTAAAGTTGCACATATAGCATACTTATCTTGTGGGCATCTCAACTATTGCATAATGTGAACCAACTAGTCCAACTAGTATTCAGCTCTAACTGACTCATCTAACACTTCTCCCTTAAAGAACTTAACCCCATTCTTAGTCAATCTCTCTATATATATCCTCTGAAATGTTGGCTATTCTTATGGCATTAGAGGTGGAATAACTTGTGCATTAGCAATTGCAATAGTAACTATTACAGCAGCCATAGCAGCCATTGTTGCTTACCTGATAGACTCTAGCATCATTTGTAATCATACCTTGCTACTAAGAATAGCATGTCTAGCATTACTAGGGGTCACATACTCAGGTTTTGCATCCTCTTGTCCAAAGGCTGAAGGAGCATAACTTTCTAGCCCTTCCTCTTTAGTAGGCATAGCGCTACTACTCATATCTCGTACCTAAAGGCAAGAGAAATAGATTGTGAGCCAAATATGTAATAGTATTTGATGTAAATGTATTATAACTCCTAAAGTGCTCTTGTGTAACCTATAGGTCTAAAGGAAACCCTAACCAAAGATCTCATACCACTAAGTGTAGTGCCCTCCGCCTGATCCGTTCATCGGACCTGAACGGGCGATGCACACACGCAAAATGATATCTAGTTTCATTATTCAAAATCACTCAAAATTTGAAACTTTTATAGAAGAAAACATTTCTTGACTTAATTATGATATAAAATATTAAAAACCTTTTGGCACACAAATCAAAGTAAACATTGAGGTCATCATGTCAAAAATCTAGCAGTATAACGGTTGTTCTAGGACACTTTCCCAAATTTTTACCTATTCAAAAGCACTTCTATATAATTAAACATACATCTCCAACTCATATGGGTCTTCTTGACCCTCTAATCTCAACATAAACATAACACAAACACAATGACCCTTAGGCTCTCTACACCAACATTCTCACATGCAAACTCAATAACCATCACATAGCATGCGAGAAACAAAAAGTAAAATCTATAGTTAAAATCTTTAATACAAAAACCCATTATGAAACACATATTAGATCCAATCCCTCCAGGATCATAAGAGCACACTAACCATAATAACTATTACATTTACATCACAACTACTATTACAAAAAGAATACAAAAATACCCACACAGGGGTTATCTTTATTTCTCTTGAATGCAGAAGCTTTGGCTCTAATCAGCTGCCCTGTTACTTATGCATCGCAAATAAGCAATGCACTAAGCTTTCGCTTAGTTGTGTAATCACTTTAACTTGTAAAAAGGTTAATTATAGCATGTCATATATATACATAAGCCATTTTTTGATTTAATATCACAAATATGCATTTTTAGTGACTTATATACAGCACAAGTCATTTTTGGTTTTAAAATCACATTTATGCATATTTAGAGTCTTATATGCAAACATGCACATTTCAAGCATGAATAATGCATTTGATGGCACAATTACCAAGGCATTATCTAAACATCATATTACCACCATTTAATTGACATAATGCATCACATACATAAAGTCATAATCTTTAAGTGTCAAATATGCCAAAAATCACAAATATCATATAATAGTTATTTATAGGCCATAAGGCATAATAAATATCATACCATATCATAAAAGCTTGTAAAAATGCCATACCGATCTCATATATCACCAAGGATCATGACATACATGTTTTTCGGTCATAAATGCCATTATGCACATCATAACTGCCCATATTAGTGTTTAGAGTTGTATTCACATATAATCACCAATGATAGCCATACTAATGATAATAAACACATTTAAGCATCTCAAGACTAGTTTTTGTGTCATTTGATCACATGAGGTCCATATGTCACATACTAATGCCAATTAACATATAAAACCATTTTATGCATCTTTAAGCCATTTTAATTATTTAACCAATGCATATATCCTTAAAACAACTAACTAAGACTAGATAATAGAATTACTTAAGCTCGAAGGCTTTCCACATTCGTAGATGCATAACTTAGGCCCGAAGGCTCGTACATCCATAGATGTGTATAACTTAGGCCCAAAGGCTCTCACGTCCATAAATGTGTATCACTTAGGCTTAAAGGCTCTCGTACCATGTAGGTACATAAACTTAGGCCCGAAGGCTCTCATGCACATTAGCATATAATCTTAGGTTCGAAGGCTCTCATACCATATAGGTACATAAACTTAAGCCTGAAGGCTCTCATGCTCATCGATGCATAAATCAATGACTCGTAGGTCTCATACCCAAAGGTATCGCAGCAGCTGCTACAATCCTAGTTGTTTGATCAACCTATCTAAACTAGGTTATCTAACTATATAGGTGTCATTAAACATGTCATTATATGTCATTTTAACCAATTTCACATTTTATATCATTATATTTCATTAAAATCACCATTGGCCTCAATGCACCATTACATGGCCTAAACATGTACACTTGGCCAACTTAGGCTTATTGATGGCCATTACACCTGTAGGTTCCATTTCTTGAGGTGTAATGGCATTGGTCACAACATTATATCATTATATCATAGAAAGACTCAAATATCAATTCAAATGATCAATCCATGGCATTTTCAGATATTAACCTTCAATTGGTCATATCTTGCCTTATCATGCATATATCACACATACATAATCATTATATGTCAAAAATCCATCTTATGCATATATTACATTCATGCACACATGACATTTTCACATCGGCAAGAACATGTGCATACTCATTATCTCATTTATCTCTTCAAATAGGCATAATACTGTACATAGGTATAACAAGTCATTTCATAGCATTTTAGTACCCATTACATCTATCATACATGTTTCAAAACATAAAATAATAATACGCATGTATTTTTAGGCATGTGACATATAACATGGCATTTTCAATTTTTATCTCACATAATGCACTGATAAGCGTAAAATTGACATACTTGTAATTCTATCACTTATGGTCACACCGAATCATCATATTTCATGCATATATCATGTCATAAGTCATAAATTATATTTATAACATTTATTTCAATTTTTAAGCATTTAATGCCATTTATTACAATTATAACATAAAACATATAATGCATTAAATGAATAATTTAGCCAAATCAATGTGATTACACATACCAAACAAGGTCATACGGGACCCTCAAAGTTAGCTTAAGCCTTCTCTTTGCTTTGATAAGCTCAGGTTGTTGTCTCGCCTATGAATACAAAAGGGTACGAACTTTAATAAATAATATAAAATAATTTAAAAGTCAAAAAAAATATTTTGAGCCTAGATACATGCTTTACAACATCTTAGGAACCCATGAAAAATAAAATTTGTAAAAAAAGAAAACCCGAGAGAGAGAAAGTTACTATTTACCTCGATTTTCTTCTCAATTTTCCTCCCGAAATACTCCACCGTTTTGGAC
>CANXYI010866310.1:0-10514 GCA_948208565.1 Hura crepitans
TCAATAATTGACTTCTTGGCACTATTCACCTGTAGAATAAAATATTCAAAAAAAATATCTATTGACCTCAAAAAATTATAATTTCTTCTCCACCATATTCATTGGAATTTTTGAGGTTCAGGGTGTGGTATTTTTGAGTCAGTCCGGGCACATTCCGGGGTTGTCCCAGCACAAACTCATTTTATCTCTTCATTCATTAGTTCTCGACCCAAAATGATTTATTGGTTCTGCTAAATTTTTTAGTTCATTTGTTTTTCCTATTTTCAGGCCCGTCAAAGTTTTATGACTAATACGTTAGTCATTAGACTCGTAATGATGCCCCATACCATAGGGAACATCACTCGAGCCCAGAAGGTACTGTTCATAAGACTTTGACTTACGGGCATTACAGAAATAACATGGAAAAAGGTGTGAAATTGGTTTGAAATAAATAGGTAAAAGTGACCTTAAAATGAATTTTGTGATATTTATGTGAAAGAAAATAAAAGCTTTTCTTTATGGATATCTAAGTAAGATAATTATGCTTGGAATTAGGCGTATGAAAGTATGTGGAAATAAGTGTAAATGGCACTGAAAATAATGTGAAAAGGCCTAAATTAGACCTAAAATGGCCATCGCAAAAATTAAAAATGACCTATAATTGTCCCGTAAAAAAATGAATTTTGGGGACTATAGTTAAAATGGTTATTTAGCATGTGTATAAGTGGACTAAAATAATGGACTAGACTAGATTTAATATAGCTTTAATTATGCCTAAGATAGTGCCCTAGAATATTTCAGAAAATTGATCCATAATTGTCCGATAGGGCTAAAAATGACTTGTAACTTTCTAAGTTAAAAATCAACTGTCTAGAAGAATTAATAACTATCTAGTTTCCACTTTTAAATATTATAAATAGATGATCAGTAAAGAAATGAACATAAAATGAAGTCAAATGACCCATTAGTTAGACACCCATTAGATGGGTTGATCGATCAACTTAGGGATTAGCAGCTGTTAGACCGTTTGTTTATTAGACTAGGCCAGTGTAGCGACTGAGGTTTATAATTGGGCCACTGCACTAGTCTGTGGGGTAGACCACTATAATCCTAGCATTATTGTCTGTGTATCAGACTAGGCCAGTGTAGCGGTGAAGGTTCTTAGAGGAGCCATTTCACTAGTCTGCAGGGCAGACTAGGATGAATAATTTGACATGATGATTATGATAAATTACTTTAGGAGCTCTATGGACTGATCCATATGGCCATATCAGGCTAGTGCAACAATTGGGGTTCATAATGTGGGCCACTGCATAATTTTTCAGTTCCCTCTTAGTCTAGTTTTTGTAAGTGTCATCTCCCTATTCGGGCCTATGGAATTAAACTGAATTAATGTGCAATACAAGTTTTAAATGATTAATGACAAATTAAGCTAGAAACTTAAATACATGAAATATAGTGGCATTTTGGTAATTAGTGAATAAAATGGCATATCACCTGAATAGCATAAATTACTTGACATATCATCCATACATTGCATTTTGACTAGTACATTATCATTGCATGTGTCCCTATGTATGTAAAATGATTTGAATGGTTTAAATTCACCATTGAGTTTATACTTAGCGTACTAGTGTTGTGGTGCATAAGTAGCAAAGACAAGTAAACTAGCCTTGAAGATCGTGCAGTGTAGCAGCACAATTGTTGAAGGGTAAATAGAGTTTCTTTTTATTTGGGTAGTGTCACTTATGTAAATACTGTAGGTATGGGTCAACATGCTTAGAAGCTGCATTGTCTATATATGTCTATAATTATAAAAACTAGAAGTTGTACTTAATTAAGTGGCTTGTTGAATGACTTTAAATTTGAATCTTGATAAATGTGGGCCTGAGGCCTTGTGTGTTTGTTATGAGTGACTGATATATGTTGGATGTTGATTTAGGGGACTAAAAGGATCTAGAAGGAGGTTGATGGATAATATTATCTTTAGAAGTGTTTTCACAGGTGAAAAAAAATTTTAAAATGTAATTTTTTTCCAAACATAAGAAAAGTCTATTAAAGGAATTCTAGTATGATAATGACACAATAAAACATGATGTGGAGTTAGATATCCAATTTAGGATCGATCTGATTAAATATTTGGATTTTTGTAGGTGTTAAATGAATGGGCCCTAGGAAAATCTACGGATGGGTGACCTATAAGAAGTGCACCACTTATTGGATTTCCTCTAAGATCTGGTAGGGGGTGCCACAGTACTCATTTTATGGCAATTTTGAATAAATTGACTTAGTCAAACTTTGCCATAGTTAATGGATGATGATTATTTTGTGACAATTAAGAAGGCTTGAAATTGAAAAGAAAGCAGACGAAACAAAAAGAAAAGAAAAGAAAGGAAATAAATGTGAAATAAAAGGATATATAGATGGGTTTTTTCCTAGACATTGGATTAGAACTTTAGAATTTAATCCTAGTTATCACTTTCTACCTATACAAGTCTTTCCATTTTCTTCCCCATTTCTAGAACAAGATAAAGAGACCCCTTTTCTCTTATTAAATAACCTAATGGTATAAAAGAGAGTTCTTCTCCGATTTTACTCTTTCACCTCCTATAAATTCCTCAAACCACTATTTGAAATTACCCAAAATACATCATGCTTCTTTTGGATCAATGGTAAGCCAATGATGAAGTCTATAATTATCTAATCCTATTTTCATTCAAGTATTGCCAAAGGTAGTAGCAATCTTAATGAAACTTAATGTTTAGCTTTCACTTGCTGGCACATCAAGCATCTTATCACATATTCTGCTATGTCTCCTTTCATTCTAGACCACTAATAGAGAGTCTTTAGGTCTTGATACATTTTAGTGCTACCTGGATGTGTGGCATAAGAACTATCATGTGCCTTATCCAAGATCAATCTCTTAAGCTCACAATTATAAGATACATATAATCTATTTTAATAGTACACTTACTCATCCTTAAGCTGATATTCACTAGGCTTCCCCTCTTGATTTTGTCTTACAATCACTTTCAACTTTTCATCACTTTCTTGAGCTTCTCTTACTTGTTGAATTAAACTAGGTCTCACCCTTATCTCAACTATGATGGCTCTAACATGTGAAACTTTAAAGAGGATGTTCATCACCCTCAATGCTACACATAAAAGAATACAAAACATTCTCATAGAGAAACAAACACATAACTCACTAGAAGGAAATCTCTTATGGGAATTATATCGACTATAGATTTCCTACTCAAGACATTAGCTACCATATTGGCTTTGCCTGGGTGGTAGTTAATAACACAATCACAATCCTTGAGTAGTTCCATCCACCACCTCTATCTCAAATGAAGCTATTTCTATGTAGGAAGTTACTTAAAACTCTAGTGGTCTATGTAAATAAAGCATCTCTCCCCATATAGATAGTGCTTCCAAATCTTTAAGGTAAAAATAATAGCAGCTAGTTCAAAATCATAAGTAGGGTAGTTCTCTTCATGAGGCTTTAGTTGCCTTCAAGCATAAGCCACTACCTTAACCTCTTGCATTAATACACAGCCTAAACCACTATGAAATGCATTACTATACATTATATAATCCTTCCTTGATATTGATTATATAAGGATTGAGGCTTCAATTACATAGTTTTTAGCTTCTCATAGCTTGCTTGACACTTATCATTCCACTCAAACTTGGCATTCTTCTATAACAATTTTGTTAGTGGAGAGGTTATCATAGAAAACCCTATCATAGACCATTTATAGTATCCTACCAATCCTAAGAAATTTCTAATTTCTATAACATTCTTAGGCAATTTCCACTTAACTATGGCTTTAATCTTTTTAGAATCCATTCTCACCTAATCAGCAGAAATGATATGGCCCAAAATTGACACTTCTTCAAGCCAAAGTTCACACTTGGTAAATTTGGCATATAGCTATTTCTCCTTTAACTCATGCAAGACTAGCCTTAAATGCTTATCATGTTCTTCTTTATTCTTAGAGTATACTAATATGTCACCTTTGAACACTACTACAAACTAACCCAAATAAAGATAAAAGACTCAATTCATAAGGTCCATAAATGCCACTGGTGTATTCATTAAACTAAAGGGCATCATAAGGAAATTATAATGCCTATACCTTGTTTTGAGGGATGTCTTGTGTACATCTACTTCCTTCACCTTCAACTGATAATAACCCAACCTTAGATCTATCTTTGAAAATAGACCTACTTCTTTAAGCTGATCAAATAGGTCATCAATCTTAGGGATAGGGTATTATTCTTCACAATTAGCTTTTTTAATTGCTAGTAACTATGCATAGTCTCATCGATCCATCCTTCTTTTTCACAAAGAGAACTAGTGTACCCTATAGTGAAACATTTAGGCATATGTAGCCCTTGTCCAGCAACTATTGCAAATGTATCTTTAGCTTTTTCAACTCTACTAGCACCATTCTATAAGGTGCAATAGACACTGATATAACACCTAGCACCAAGTCAATTGCAAACTAAACTTCCCTTTCTCGTGGCAAACCTAATAAATCATTAGGAAAGACATCCTAAAATTCTCCCATAGTAGGTATGTCTTGAATTTTAGGTATTGCTTTTTTGATATCCTTTACATGACTTAGACATGATGGACATTGTTTTCTAACCATTTTCCTTGCAACTGTAGTAAATATCACATTGGAGAGAAAATCTGACCTCTCTCCTATAATGATCACATCATTTTCATCTACTATCTTAAGAGTTATCCTCTTAAGTCTACAATTTACTATCACCTGATACTTGGACAACCAATCCATTCCCAGTATTACATCAAATTCATCAAAGAGGAGCTTAATTAGGTCTACTAAGAACTTATACCCTTGATGCCTTTATGGAGAGTTGTTGTACACTTTATTCACTATAACATTATGTCTCAAAGGATTAGTGACTAAGATCTCATGTTCAATTGGTTTAACCTCTAATTTCCATTTTTATGACAATGCAATACAAATATATGAATGAATAGACCCTGTGTCTATCAATGCATGTACAACAGTATCAAAGAGTGAAAAAGTACCAACTATTACATTTGAGGCATCTTCCTCCTCTCTATCTCAGATGGAATATGCACATGTAGGGGCATATGACTCTAGTTTTTGTGCTATCTCATAAGCAATTCTCTAGGTACCCCTTGCATTGTTTTGCCTCCTAGACCTCCTACTAGTTGATGCAGTAGTTCTAGCCTCTCTCAACTACTCACTCCCATCCTATATTTTGGGGCAGTCTTTAATCTTTTGGTTAATAGACCCATATCTCAAGCAAGCTTCAGATACCTTTTAGTAGGTACCACTATGTGCCTTGCCATAATGCTCATACAATTATGCTCTAATGCCTCTTGCACCTGACCTAAGAGCACTAGCTACTAATGCAGCTCTATAGTCTCCCTTGTTATGCTTTTGGTTCTTTGCAATGGAACCTTATACATATGAGCCTTTTTGCTTTTTGTTGGATGAAAAAGAGGTATTACCTTAGCCTTTCCCTCTCTTGTTTTACCCCCAATTCCTTTTGTTTTGGTCCTGCTCATTGATGTCCTCTAATTCTATGGCAATAAACAGTAGCCATAAGTGTTCTTTATCTAATAAGGAGCCGCGCCATATTGGTTGCTATGATTTAACCCATCTTGAAACCACTTACACTTGGCAGCTTTTGTAGGAAACATATCCTCTACATACTTAAGAAGCCTTATAAATTCCTTTTCATACTCAAATAGTGTCATCTAGCATTGCCTAAGGTTTAAGAACTCTTAGCATTTAGCCTCTCTATACATCTCGCTAATGTACTATTTTTCAAACTCAGCTTGGAAGAACTGCCATGTAATGGTTTCAATAGGCTTTCCTCTAATTTGAGTCTTCCACTAGTTATATGCTTCTTCTTAAAGGAGTGACTTTGCACACATCAAGCTCCCCTTATTGGTACATCCCATCTATTAAAAACTCTTGGTGGTTTTCTCCAACTAGCACTCTACCATTATAGAGCCCTCCTCATTGAGCCCTTTGAACTCTTTGGCTTTATTCTTCTAGAGCCTCTCAACTATGGCATGCTTGTAGTACCATGCCTTAATAACTAAATTAACTCAGGTTGTATTTCTTATTATCCTTATTCTAGTGGTGCTAGTGGCAATGAAAAAAAGGTAGGTGGCTATTTTGATTTGCCCACACTTGCTGGAGCATAACTCTTGGCCTCCTCTTTGATAGCTTGGTGTAAACTATGAGACATGGTTGCCTATATCATAGAGAGTAGTTTGCAGTAGTGGTTCATAGCTTATGTATACAATGTAAATGGTTATGCACATCACTTCACACATATGTAGTCACATGCATAATTGACTCAACATTTATAGGTAAGAACCACCCTAAACTTGGTTTTGATACCACAATATGTGCTTACCCTCTTATCGATATCTAAAGACCTCGACTGTAGGAGTGCCACATTACATGCCCAAGGCACTAGTGACTATTCATGTTCACACTTCACTTGTATTCACATCTTGCATATACACTTATTCAACATTCACATCTATTTAATAAGGAAAACCTTTGAAATAAATCAATGTTCAATTAATTATCCATAGGCCTCAAAGTTGGCCAAAACATTTACTTACAAAATCCCAAATTATATACTCATGAAAAGCTAGTAAAAATAAATGAATGTAAATAAAGTCTGTCCAAAATCGATAAACCAATGAACAAATACTTAAAAGGAAAATTCTTATATGTTCAAGAATGTAGATTCAGAGCCTACTTGCAATGCTTTCTCTATCAGACTTAGAGTCTTTAACCTATATGTAGAAACAACTAACATGCTAAGCAAATCTTACTTAGTGGTACATAAACTATTTATTGTTACCACCAAACAATACATACATTAATGAACAATAACATATTCTTATATACACATATCATATAGCCACTTAAGCATAACATTCACATTTTGGGATATATATATACACACTCATGCATGCTCTTACCTCACTTTCCTCATAGATGTTTACTGTTATGTATGTTCTTAGCATTATATGTACATATAATATTTTATCAAGATGTGTGCAAGTAATTTAGTTTATGTATAGTGCTTTATCACATGTACATGTCAATATTGTATTATATTCTTTAATCATGCCATATATAGTTTCATTGTATCTCTTTGGTTTAGTTAGCCTAATGTACCCTAGACCACATTAGACTAGATAACGGGCTGTACAGTATCCTTAGGACTTATGCATTCATTCAAACTACTTAATATCGATTGCATGGTACTCTCTGAGCTACACAACCATACCCACACAATATATAGTTGTACTATGCCCTCGGGGCTTACATAGCTATATTTACTAAATAAATTAGTTGTGTAGCATTCTCAGAACTTATGTGGCTACACCCACTATAATAATGTCATATTGGCAATAATGATATAGTGTTGCTAATTCCCATTAGCATTCCAATTATCTAAATGTTATCACTAGTCTAAAATACATGGGCTTATCAATTGATTATCTTATTCCTTTCATCAATTGCATTTACAGTATGCCATTTCAAGGTTATATTCCCATATGCCATAACATTAGTCTCATTAGCTCACAAGCTCAAGGGTTCACATATTTGCTCATTGTACATCACCTTTATCATGCATATATCTCATGTGCTATATGCATTTGCATGTCATAGCCAATTATCATGTCATGTAATACAGTGCACAACACTTTAATTATGGTTTAATAGTATAGATAGGAATCTCAACATAGCATAAGGTTATTCTTTCTTGTACACATTTTTCACTTTCATTAACTCATGTATAGTTCATGGGAGTGTTGTCAAAATTTAGTTAGAATCATGATCAAATTGATTAAAAAGCATTGGTGTTAATTAGACTTGTAAAACCCCTTTGAAAACCATTTATTTGTGTTTTAAAAGCCCTTATTTGCTAGCACTATAGAAGGGTCATGGCCATGGGTCCTCATGGGTCACGACTATGAGTCCCTTATTTTTTTAGAGACTGTTCACAACTAGAGTAGTGGTCAAGGCCATGAAACCCAAAGGGTTATGGCCATGAGGCCTGCAATTAGCCGATACAAATTGCAATTTTTCATATGAATTTTGCAGAAAACTATTACTATTTAGTAAAAAATAATGCAATTCTCAATGGCAAATTGTTCCCAATCAATTTAAATAATTTCTAAGATGATTCCCACATGAAAAGCACATCAATTACATACAATTTAACATCAAATTCACCACAAATTTACAAGAACTTTAGAATAGCAAGAACATGAACCCCAAGTCACAAAATTTAGCAAATTAACAATAGAAATCACAAATTAGTTTATTCACTTACAATAAAATCCCTTTCAATTTTGATTATGAACATTCACTTCTTTTTACCTTTTTAAAAGGAACAGTAGCTGCATAAATAAATATATATAATACACTATCAATTGGTTGCAATAACGAGTTCAATGCATGGAAATTGGAGAAGAATTACTTACCTTGATGACAACTAAAGGAAGAAAAAGATGAATAGTTAATCTTTTCATGAGCAGTAGAGCAGAGGAAGAATACATTTTTTTTCTTACTTTATTGTTCATCCATTCTCCCTTAGGTGGATTGCCTCTTAGCCTCCATCCAATGGTACATATTTCATCAAGTTAAATATTCTCAAACAACTTCCTTTTAATAAGGACAAATTATATATTAACCCCAATAAATAATAAAAATACCAATTTAGCCTTTTGTTACCATATATAAATTTTTGCCAATTATTTTTGGGGTGTTGCAGTTATACCTCAAGTTAATATGGACTTTTAAATTAAATTCATAATTTTATTGTTTTCCTCAAACAAGTTTTTAAAGTTAAAATAAACATTTAAACATACAAAAAAAATTGTAAACAAAGAAGATTAAAGGACATAATAAATAACATATGTATTAAATCGGGTCATTGATTATTTTTTGAGAAATTTGGTTCTTACAATGTTATTTTTGGTTTTATATGAGTCAAGTATAGCAAAAAATTAAAAATTTTGTGCAAAATCAAGGAATGATAATAAGGATTTGAATAAAGCAAAATGACAGCCAATAGAAAAATTAAGTAGCATAGAAATTTTACCATTATCTATTATTTAGTGATACCTTATCTTCAGCTCACCTCACTGGGTTGTAGCACACCATAGTGATTGTAATACTTGTAAAACACAGTTTCATGAACAGTACCTCCGAGGAATGAATAGTGAATTTTGGGGAGTTAGAGCCCACTATGATAGTTAGAAAGGCGAGTACTGCTCATAAAACTTTGACGGGATAAAAATGATAAAAATAAATAATTAAAACTTTAGCTAATAAATCATTTTAGACTAAGAACTAGTGAATAATGATCTTAGATGAGTTTATGCCAAGACAGCTCCGGCATGTGCCTAGATGGACTTGAAAATACCATACCTTGAAGATTAAAAATTCTAATGAGTCTAGTGGTAAAAGAATTTTAATATTCCAAGGTTGTTTGATATTTATTTGGAATTTTTCATTTACATGAGTGAATAGTAACCCTAATTGCCATTAGAGTTTTGACCTGAAATTTTACAGGGCCCTTGATGGGCACTATCATGATTTTTGGCACTAAAATTATGATTTTTAAAGGTCTAGAGAAATTATTTTGAATTTTTTAATTTTAAACGAAAATTAGATTAAAATGGACCATCGGATCAACATGTGGCACAATCTGAGCCATCCACCCTCTTAATATAAAATCCCTTTGCACATGTAGGGGTTGCATATATGCAAAAGAACTCATCTTGCTTCTCCTCCCACCCAAAGCTAGTGCCATTTTTAAAAGAAGCCTCTCCCATTTTTTCTTCCTTTTCTCTCTCCTTACACACCTAAACCCCTCATTTTTTATATAGTTCTTAACCTTCTGAAGCCTTTCCAAGTGACAAAATTAAGAAAGAGTGGCTAGAAAGAGAGATATAAGTTAAGGGTGAATAGTACCACTTTTGAGTGTAAGTGTTTTTTATCTCACTTTTTTTTTGTTTTATGCAGTGTTAAGCGTTCTAAGAATAACCATGGTGATAGATTTTGATTTGGAGTTATATAAATTTTTGGGAATTTTTCTAAGCTCTATGTGTGTATGTTTTAGGTCAAGCAAAGGAATTGGTGAGCGAAGGCAATCTAAGGGAATAAAGTAATGAATAAGGGTGTTTACACACCCTAGGTATATAAATTTAATGTAATTAATTTATGTGCACATATGTGTGCATGTGAGTGTATAGAAATTTTAGATTTTATGTATGTGTGCATGGTTGATATAAATTGGTTATGTGACTATGCTAGCATGACAGAGTAAAGCTTCTATGCACGATTTGTATAGAAGAAAAGCATGTGCATATGTGTGTTCTTGAAGTTTCCAAATGGTGTATGGTGACCATGTAATGTGCATGTGTGCATGGCATGTGTGGGAAGTACAAGTAAGCTAGAAATTAGACATAAAATATGGCT
>CANXYI010866321.1:0-11397 GCA_948208565.1 Hura crepitans
TGTTATTGTTTAAAAAAATAAAATTATTATCGAGATATTAGATATAACATGAGCAAAAATAAAAACATACTAAATAGAGGTAAATAGGTTTGCATATATCTACATATTGGGTTTTGTTCTATTAACCTTAATTTTCCGAAATTCAAATCAAATTATATTTGTAATGGCTTAAGAAATCAAAACAATAATATTGATTTTATTTTTTTTTATAATTATATTATTTCGATGCGGGATAGGAATAGAATCTTTGATCAATTGAAAAAATTTCGATTATTATTATTATTATTATTATATCAGAAAATTTTGAATTTTATTTGAAAGATTCAATTCTTTTTTTTTTTTTTACTTTTATAAGATGTAACAACTTAATAGTTGGCGTCAAATTTCAAATATATTAATTTTTTTCACAAAAAAGATTCATTCAATAATAAAAAAAAAACAAATGATGAGTTACTACATAATAAGAAATGGTCTTCTCATTATATAATACTCATAACAAATAGATGTAATTTTCATGGCAAAATCTCTCTAATTTTCATGCTTCAAAAGGTGTTGAATGACACAAATACACAATCATTTTGAATTAATTATATTGACTATATAAAAAAATAAAAAAAAAGAAAAAACCTACAAAAAATAATAAAACCTTTTATTTTGTTGGTAATAAAGAAAAATATAAGTGTCATGTGACAAGGAAGAATGTTTCAAAGACTTTTTGCTCTCTTTACCCTCAAAACCTAACAAATGCCACCTGCAGCATAACTTTTCACTTTCAGCCACCATTTTTGAACTTTCCTTCTCTTTTCATATAGAAAAAGGGAGAGGAAGCCAAGTTTTTATATATATTTTTTTAATAAAATATATAATTAAGATTTAGAATATCATGCTTCAAGAATTTAAAATTTTCATATCTCAAGATATAAATTCTAGGGGCCATTCTCCTAACTAAAGGGCTTATTGTTAGGCATATAACCAATATATATATATATATGCTTTGGACTATGTTACCTAAAGGCCAATAACTATTGGATTGAGAGTTTAGTTTTAATAGACATTTCAACGATAAATATTGATTTAATATATTTGAAGATTTCGAATTCGAACTCTCACTTGCTCTTTTTTTAATTTATTTAAAAATAAAAGATAAAAAATTTAAATTGAATCAAAGTTGTAGTATTATGGAGAAAAAATAAATAAAAAAAGGCTCATCCTTTTATGGCTCAAAAAAAGTTTAGATAAACTTAGTTTAAACCTTCATTATTGTACTAAAACATTAATATTTTTATGTTAACTAAAGTATTTTTTTATAATAAAAAAAAAAGCAATATGAATTTAACCTGTGTGATCTTTCAATACATTAAAATAAAATTTATCATTAAAATGCTCCGTAAATGATTTAATTTAAATAATTTTTACAATTAACAATTTGTTGTTTATATAGTAAGGATTGATTTTTATCAACGTAATTTATTATTACTTTAGTTTAATCTATAAATGAATATTATACAATTGATTAGATATTCATATATATTATAGCTTGATTTAAATAAGAAATTTTCATGTTATTTCGTATATATTTTTATATTTAAACTAGATTAATTAATTTATTCATGAATCAAATTCATGGTAAACTCCATTTTATTTGTACAAATATGATCATATATGGTTTCGATTTGTGATAAATTTATGAACTTAATTTTATTTTCACGGAAAGAGAATCATTATCCTATTTGACTAACGACTGAAGTGATCAGTACTGGTCCATAGATTTCAAAGATGGAAGCAGACCCAATGCATGCTATAAATAAATAATTTATTTATTTTTTATTACAATTTTCATGCATTTCAAGAAGACATTTCTCATGAGAGGAAGTGAGTTCCAATTTCCAAGCAATATTCACAAATTAAGAAAACCAAAATCCAACAGAGTAAACACAGATCAAGTATTAACAATATCTTTATGAGCATGCAGATGAGAATGTTGAATTTAAAAAAAAAAAAAGAATTATCATAACTAGATAAAAGTTTTTTTTTTAGCCACCATTTCTGAACTTGCAATAATCCACCATTAATTACTAATTAATTTTTCTTTTTTTTTTTTAAGTTCTTCGAATCATTACATGAAAGCTAATTGATTTCTACTATATATATGAATTCGAAGATTATGGTTTTACTTTTACAGGAAGCTTAATCGCAGATCCAATGGCGGATGATCCATTTCTGTACCGAATGTGTAAGAAAAAGCTGTAGTTTCCTTGCATTCATTTGCTTGAAATCTAAGCTTCTCCGACTCCCCTTCATTGAATGAATTTAATGGAAACAGTTGAAGTGTTTCAATCACTTTTTCTTGCTCATTAACCTGATTTATCCCATTAAAATCTGCATTAAAAATGAAGTTAGTGAAACTAATAGATTTAATCATAAATTAGAGTATAAATTTGTTAGGCGAACTGTCTTTTTTTCTATATTAATCAATGAGTTTAGAATACGTATATTTAATTTATATTTCTCTTAATTATTCGGATAAAATTTGTTTCGAAACGTTTTAACCCGAAAAAAAAAAATTTTATTTAAAATGAACTTACATCTAGCAGAAGAAGAAAGACAATCTTGACGACGAATCACATCCTTCTCATCAATGGAAACTCTCCTCCGCTTCTGTCTTTCTCGAGCTTTATGGTTTTGGAACCAATAAAAGACATTCTTGCTTTCAATCTTGCCGTAGAAACTGAGCTGACTCGAAATCTTTTGGATCTGATCGGTGCTTGGAGTTCTAAGTCCAGACCTGAATAACTCAGTCAGAACTTTAACTTGTTCAGAAGTAGGATTCCAACGTCCACACTTTGTTCCGGTGCTACCGCCGCCGCCGCCGCGAACATTTGTTGCTTTTGTGAAACAAAAGCCTGACATCCTATCTTCCATGATATCTCTCTCAGCTTTGATATGTATAGAAACAGAAGTCTCTGAAACTATACTTTCTGATGAGTTTCTGAACTCAAAAGACAAGACTCGTGTGCATATATAATACAATACATTACCTAATTATTTTTTAAAAAAAATTAAAAATTAAAATGAAGAGGAAAATATTAATTATATATTCCATTTTTTTTTATTACAATCTGCTTTGATTTTAGGGTTTATGAAGAGATTAAATATTAATTTTTGTAAGCATTTGATCGTGCCCTGATTTTTGTGCACTGAGAGAGAAGAGACTTTGCTCAAAAGCACCACCATTCAACGTATTGGTCCACCACTACACAATAAGTATTTTTTTTTTATATAAATTACATGCAAATAGGGTTAAAATCGAACTCTAATAATTTAAATAAAAATCGAATTTTGATGATTTAAAAAATATTTAAATTTCTCAATCATTTAAAATAAGTAATTTGTTTTCTTTATTTAGACAACAAAAGTTTCATTGCATGATAAAATTAGTTTACCAAATTTTAATTTATTCGAGTGGTTTAACATATGTTTTCCTTAAATAAAGTATTAATTAAGTTTAAATTTTATAATAAAAAAATCGGTAATAAAAAAAAATCTCATAGCAAACTACAAGGAATGGAATTTAAATCTAAAAAAATACATTAAATTAGAGATTTTATGTAATTAACTCCAAAAAATTTCCAATACATATACATAAATAGAGTTAGTTTGTGTTTTTCTGTAAAGTGTGTAATCTACAGAGAGATTAATATATAATTAATCTAATTGTATAATTCAAGTTTCTAATAAGTAGACAAACCCTAATAAGTCCAACCCTATCAAGACATGAGAATAATCCAAATTTCTTTTATTTAAATAATGTAATTAAGAGTAATTTTTTTATAATAATATTTGTAGAATAGTACATTAATGACCTAGCTATAATAAGTTCAGCACAAATAAGGACATGATGAATAATCCAGATTTTTGTTTTAAAACATTAACTATAAAGATAATAAAAATAATTGCTAAACAACATAAGAAAGAGTTGAGGTTTGTTAGTTTGTCATATGGTGGAAAGCAATTGATGCAAGTGAAAGTCAAACTTCAAATTGTCTGATCTGAATTGGACGGTTGTGATGTTAAGAACTGACAAAGATACTGAGTTATGGTTGACTATATGTGGAGAGGATTCAAATGAATTTATTTTATTTATGTCTGCTTTTAAGAAGATTAAAACATAAACAAGAAGACAGTAAAGCCACCAAATTGAGATTTGGGAGAGACAAGCCAGGACCAGCAAAAAGGGAAGCAGATTGTATTTTCTTATGTCATGTGGCTTCTGTCTTAGGTAGCTTCACGTCCTTCTTTTAGGTTTTTCATGTCTCAATTTTTCTGTTTTTTCAAGATTAGGGACTCAATTGAAAAGTTGGTAGCCATTGTAGAGAGTTTAATTCTTATTTATTTATTTATTTATTCATTTATTTCTTGTAGTTTAGGGTTTGTCTTTCACTTTGGAATTCAAAAGTCTTGAAGTTTAGAAAGGCATGCATGCATGCATATGGCAAATATTTTATGAGGTGGGATTCTTGAAAGTTGAAGAAATAGAGACTAGGACTTTCTGCTGTTTTTTTCTTAACCATAATTTTTGCAATTTTATATATATATATATATTCTAATTTCGCTATATATCAATTAAGTGTTTAAATATTTGTTCATAAGCAGAACTTTATGCACTTAATGTTTAATCGAATGGTATGATATTAACCCTAATTTCTCTAGAATTCAGGAGAATTTTTTTTTTTAAAAAAAAAATATTGATCTTTTATCTTTACATTTTGATCTCTTTAAATTTTTTAATTTTTTATATATTTGTGTCTGGATCTCTCCCTACTTCATTTTAAATTCGTCATGAATTAGTTCAAAGTAAATAAATATATTTCTTTTTCTTTTCCAAATGCAGATATTTGTACAAACTTTATGTTAAAGCATGTGTATATGTACATACTTTGAGACTAAAGAATTAAAGAAGTTATAAATTCAATTTTGAAATTTCAATGGACATTCTTCAAAGTTTAAGATTAGAAAAATTAGTAATTGATTCAGTCCAACACACTACTTCTTACTTCAAAATATTTTCATTTGTTTCGGCTTATAGACAAAAAGAAAAAATCATTCATTTCAAAATGAAAATTCAAGATTTTATAATTTATTCAGTATTCATACAAGTGTAAAAAGTATCATATATTTAAAAATTAATTATTTAATTTAAAATAAAATTTATAAATTAAATTATTTTTAAAAAAATAAAATTTAAAATTGGAAAGAATTAGAGTCCACCTCGGTTCACTCAGACAGGCAGTTTGGTGTAAAATTTAGGTAAACATCCACCTCAGTGTAACCCACTGCCTTCAATTCCCGAGGATGTTTGTATTTCACGGTATGAGTATAAGTTTTGTCCCTTAGCAATTTGACATTACATGCTGCGGTGTTGTAAGTTGTAACTCCCATCTATATTTGTTTTTACTTCATGACTTTAATAATTTCTTCTTATCTTTATTATTAATTAATTTGATTGGTGGATAAATTTATTCAAGTATCATTCTAAGATATAAGTGGAGGAGACATGGAAAAGGGCATTGTGTGTGATCTCTGTTAGATTGTTGATATTAATTGTTTTTCTAAAGAAATATCATGTTTTTTTTATAATGATACGTATCAATTTTACTTTTTAAATTGATTTTTAGAATTGAGTAAAATTTAAATTCATTTTCTTTGCATAGCACTCAAGTTATAGATTGCGATGTTAAGCTACTTACAAATAATTACGTATACACGCTTCAAACTTCTCGTTGTATTCTGTCTAAGCGTGAGACAAGTGGTAAGAATCTCACATTAGTTGGATATAATACTCTTAATAATGGCTTCCATAATTTTTGTCTGCTAACTTTCATTACAAAGTTGAATTTGATTCTCTATAGAATAAACTCTTTCAACATTAATATTTTCTATTACAATATTCAAATTAGAAATATTATTTAAAGAAATAAGTGCAAAATTACCGAAGTGTTGATGATTATTGAGATTCACTAGTTAAACAGGTAGAGACAGAAAGAAGAAAATTGATGTTCTCAAGGAGAAGATGGCTCCGACAAAGAGCAACAGAAAAATGATATTCAGTGAGAAACGAGAAGTAACATTAGAGCCCTATGCCCATAATATAAGCCACGCGAGAATTGTAGGCCAACTCACATTTCCATTCTTTTTTTTCAATTTGTCTTCCACTAATTTAATTTGGTTTGATTATTAATGTAAGTATATAAATAAATGTTGTAAGTGGAAAATGACCAAACAAGAGTCCGGACATGGAGGAAATGAAGAAAGTGATAATGGAAAGACAGTAACTTTTTTTAGAAAAAAATTCTGGTTTCTCAATCATAGGATAGGAAGTTTGCCTGCCAAACAATCGCTTTACAGTCACTGCAACATTTTTTTTGTGGCGCAGTGCTTATCAACTTAATCATTTTGGAGCTCACCTTTCTTACTTCATATGTTGAATTTCGTATACAAATGTTAATATTTTTTTTAAACACCCAAATGCACATCTTATTAATCTAAAATAGATAGGTTCATAAAAATTCGATTGAAGTCATTGAAAAAACCCATGAATTGTATTGGGAAGAAGGTGGCAGTTCAGCAAGTGGCCAAACGTAGCATGGCAGAGTCAATTTGCTATAGGATTTATACATTTTTGTCATTATAGCCGTCATAATATAGTAATATACTATAAACACCATTTTGAGAAAACAATCGAATACAGAAGGTCACGTATTTCACTTTTATGGATAAAATATACATATTTTAAGGTACACCAATTCGATAAATTCATATCAATAAATGACCTATTTCGAAGATTATATGAATGAAAACTTTACACTATACGAACTTAATGGCAGAAACTAATTCTAAAAAACATTACAAGGTAAAATTGTAGAGTTGAGCGGAAGAATTGAAATTAAAACGTAAAATGAAGTCTTACAATGGAGTGCAAGAAAATGATTTTTACCTCAACTTTTCCAGTAATCGTACCATTACAAAAGCAAATCATAGATAAAATTGTGCACAACCTACCTACTCAAAATTCAATACAATCCAACCCTCGAAGAATAAATGGTATTTTCTTCAAGCTTGTTGATCAATTCCTAACAATCATAACTTTAGAAACTTCATATTGTTCTGATCCCAATTTCAAGCAATGGATAGAATTAGAGGATCTGTGCAGCTGTGTTCAACTTTTCTGCTAGACTGAGCTGTGTCCTTGTTATGCTTGACAGGTATAGCAAAAGCAAATGGTCCTGTAGGAACCAATTTAAAGCAATGCCCATATAAAGTGAGTACAAAATAATCATCAAGATAATCAAAGAAGAACACAAGTGAATTAACTTGTAACCAGAGAATTAAATAATTGGGCAAATAATATATACACGCAATGACGGAATCACTCGTGATATACAGTTAATCAACATGTGCAAACGACTATACATTGATATAATCAATCAATTTTGTATAATATTAATTTTTTTTTATTTACATGTCATCTAATCGTACCTGAAGACCATCATTTATTAGCTTATCAAAGGCTGCCGGTGAAAGTTTGGGAAGTGATGCAACGGTATCTGCTATAAGCCGTCCTATGCTATTATCTGATGCAGCACGCCCTTCCTGAGAAAAATAATCATCATCTGATATGTCAAGAATGTAAGGGGGAAGAGAGAAAATGAAAGGCAGCACCATCTAACTCACCACAACATCATCAACATATTTGTAAACATCATCAATTAGAGCTAGCAGCCGCTGCATTGAGACTTCCATTCCTTCCAGATCACTTGGGATTTTGTCAACCATTGTTGTCTTTAGGAGGTCAACTACAAATACAAATAGAAAATCCCAATCTCATTACATCAGATCAGACACTCAAAAGCTATCTTTAAAGAACCAGCACTCAAAAGTCAGACATCCAAATGTCTAAAGAGGTACATGAAAACAAATAATGACAGGAAAGGTAATGAAAAGGCAAAAGCATTTCAAGCATAAAATCTGTCATATACACAAAAAAAACAAACATACAAAGTTGCCCTGTAGTTCGTAGAACTAAGATGGAGAGATCCATTAGAGAGGTAATTTAAACACACGCAAATAAGGTACCATTAGAAGTACTCCTGTTAACCATTGTTTTTCCTCATTCACAAGTCTCAATCTTTATCCTTTCAATTGCAAATTCTCTATAACACAGCTAGATCTTAATCAATAGCAAATTCATTAACTGATAAATTAAAATATTACTCACATGTACAGAAATGAATAAACCCAACATTGGCAAGCAAAAAAAAAGTCAAGGACAATGATCTATTTCTTCCTCCTTAAAGAGAAGAGAATGAACTTAAAAACCAAAAAAATTATGGGTAAAAAAGGAATGTACATACAACCAACTCGCTCAGCTTCAACCATACGAAGATCAAGAGGAATTTCCTGGAACTGTGCAGCAAGCTGGCGGTCCCCAAGGGATAAATTAACCGAAACATAAGCTCTAATTGTACCCTGTCCATTTGTAAACCCCGTATCCACCGTCAAGTGAATAGGATTGGAAACTTCTCTGGAATAGAATTCATGAATCAATGCACTTCCACCAGTGACTCCTAAACCAGTCGAATACCTGAACACAATAACTAAACCATAAGAGCAGAACATAAACCTTGCGGCAAGTGCTACTCAAAACATAAAATTCCAGATTGGATGAATTACAGGGTTGACAGAAAATGCAAAGCAATAACTTGATGAGTTTGAAACATCCCTCTAACCTTGTCAAGGGTAGAAGTTTAGATAGAGTAACATTATACAGATATTTCATTACTACAATCTTCAGATAATGATCTGTAGTTTGTTAGAAAAACAGTGAAAGCATGGAGAATTACCATCCAACAATAACTTCCTTCGGATTTACTTTTTGGTGGGACAACAACATATTATGATGGTAATCAATATCCAGAGCAACCTGCGGCCATCACATAAGGAACATCAAATTCAAATAGAACTCAAAATTCAAAAAAATTGACAAAAAGCTTAAATTCCATAATTATTCAACTGGAAGACTGAAACTGGAAGTGAATTTCATAAAGCATTCGTAATTGATAAGAAGTTCAAAACTTTTAAATTCTTATATTCTAATTTCTCCAAATTTAAGTGAACTAAACTAAACCTTTTACTCCTTTTTTTAACTGAAAATAATTCATTACAGCTTAATCTAACTCACATAAATTATCATTGAACACGACAAAATGCTGATAATACTCGTTCAATATACAAAAATCAATAACTTGCAGTCTATAATTAAGTATTTGAGCAAGTAAGGACTCCAAAGAATCCAATATAACAAAATCGGCGAAGGATGTGGAAACCTGATCAGAAGATTCATTGTGAGGGACGGCGTAAGAGTTACGGATATCGACGGTGCCGTCGGGTAGGACGGAGCCGAGGAGGGTGCCGATAACGCGCTCGGCTTGGTCGGGCCGCCTCACGTAGCAATCGCAAATGTTGAAGATAACCAAAGGATGCACCTTCGCTGTGAGGCTCGTCAAAGATGGCGCCGTGAATTGCAGGACTGTTTGCTCACTTGCCGCCATTCTCCGATCTCGATCGAACCAAGGTAGAGAGCGAGAGAGAGAGACGAACAGAGAGAACGCTAGGGTTTTTCTGCTAAAGAGCTTCCCGCTGTTTTGTTTAGTTTATATTGGGCTATGAGTTGGGAGAAAATGGGCCTAAACTTGGCTGACTAGACAATACTGTGGGCCTTGTTTTTTATAATAATCGTCTTCTTAGCCCTTTTAGATCCGCTCATTATGGTAGTAAAATTTTTAAATATTAATTTTTTTATTTATAATATTTGAATTTTAAATTTTAATTTAAAAAAAAAAGTATTGAATCACTTAAATTAATAAGAAAACGTGAATATCTGATTTATATTTTTATTTCACAATTGACTCAATTTCATACAAGGATACTGAAATTTATATTATAAAGTAAATATAATTATCTTTCTGTTCAATTATACATGAATATGCAAACCAAGTCTAGGTATTGAAATGTGAAAAATAAAATAGTAGAGACTTTATAGATAAAACTTGGAAAAAAATTCATTTTTTTCGTTTATTATTATTTTTAATTATTTACGTTTAAAATAAATATTTTAGTTTGAATGTAACATATGAAAAAAAAAGGGTAGTCATGGACTTGATACAGAATAAAATATAATTAAAATATTTTAATTCTTTAAAATCATTCATTGATTAATTAGTATAGAAAAAACATATATAAATGCATTTGTAATACCAAATCAATAATAAAAATGAAAAATAGAATAAAATTCTCTTCTTAAATTTTGAAAACAAACAAAAGGAGTGCCTCAATTAAAAAATAAATAGAGTTAAGAGAAAGAAATAATATAAAAAAGCCAAGCTTTCAATCCACTAAAGCTAAACTTTCTCCAAGCATGTCTTCTTAATCATTTTTTGGGTATAATTGATAAAAGACAATCTTTCAAGTAGGTCCCTCAACTTTGAATCATACCCTTTTCTGGTCTTGTTGCGAATCTCCCTCTTATGTCACCAATTATGCTATTGAAAACTCTTTGTTGAGGAGATTATTGAGAAATGTAGTGGTGATTAATGGTTTCCCTAATGAAAAAATTATATTGGAGCCATGTCCACTTTGCTTTGGAGGGTAAAATTGTTTAAATGAAATTCTTTGTATCACATTTATCTTTGATTAATTACAAATAAATTATGTTTCCAATAGAACCAAAAGATGATGAAAAATCAAAACGTAATGTTCCTGTGAGTGAATAAAGGACAAATGGAACCATACAAAGCCTTTGCATCTATTGCTAAAGAATCCCACCTCATCCAACATTAATTAAGATTTATCTAAGCAAAAACTTAATGACAATTTGGCACTAATCCATTATTATAATTATTTTTATATAATTATATTATTTAAAAGGTAAATAGAAATAAAATTCTTAATCAATTAAAAAATAGTAAAGTTTTCGATATCGATTATTATAATTTTAAAAGGTTTTGGTGAAAAAGAAAATAATATTGGTTCCATAAATTCACAGCCATACATATTATAATAAAAATAAGAATAAAATATTAATACATAGAGAGGCCACCAACTCAAGGTGGACCCCATTGCCACCCCCTTCTTCACTTCCTCAAACAAAAAAAAGAGGAAAAGGCTGTTTGATTGAAACTTGAAAACAATATGCTACTATTATTTCATGTGATCATATAGGACAGGTACACAGAAAGACAAACAGATAGAAACAAACTGATGAGCTTGACTTTGATCTTCATCTTCAAACATCAAACAGCCACAAAGATATACATCATCATCATCACCATCATCACTTCT
>CANXYI010866514.1:0-14410 GCA_948208565.1 Hura crepitans
AAAGTATATAATACTTAAATTTATTCCATGATTATTTCTCAAGGAGTTATCGTTTACTATCCAATGGTATTTTTGATTCAGGTAATGGTCAAACTGGACAGTTATAAGTCATTTCGTTAAGTTTTAAAAGCAAATTCTAGATTCATTTCTTAGCATTTTTTAGTGCAATTTTCATAAAAAAATTCATACATTCCATCGGCCTAAAGATGATGTATCCTAGGTCATTTACAAGGCCAAAACATAGGCACAATTGCATTACATTTAATCACATATAATAGCTCTCAAAGGCACAAATTATAGGCACATTGTTTGCTGACCATTTATAATCCTTAAAGGCACATTGCAATGACATTTTCAAGTTATTTTTTAGCTAAATTCAAGGTCATTTTTAAACATTCATATGTATCATAATTTATCTCATGTCCAAGTCCAATTTGAGCTAAGTAACTTTAACCATATTATGTGCACTAGGTCAAGGTTCATAAGGCCAATCCAATGCAAACAATTTCCTAAGGGTTACCTCTTATTTCCATAAGTATTGGTCTTGAGTACACTAATATACAAGCCATGATCATGCATTATTTCTCGTGTCTTTTACACAACTCATGCTTTTACATAATTTTACTCATATTTAAACACATATAGATTTCTATTCATGCCAATGTTGGTGAATTACTCTAAGTACATGCCTCAGTAATTGCCTAGTTCACAACCATACATGTATTGGTCAAGCTAAATACTTATCACCTAATAGTTTTTCGTGCCTCCAAATTAATTGTACATGCCAAGTGACCATTTCATATAAAGTAAGCTTATTACTTGACTTAGTCACTAACATATCATTTTCAATCATAAGTCAATTAGCCAATTAAATATATGTACAAGTAATTATTCCCTTCAAAGCCTTAAACACCTTTGTTTCATTTAATTTATCATTGTACCTACACATAATTTCACATGGCCACCTCTCAAATGCATATACCTTTCATGCCTGCCATGTAACTTACAAGCCATACTCATACCATTCATTACACTATTGGCCTAAAAATCATTATCAATACCCTAAACATCAGGTAACCACCCCTCACAACCTTCCTTACTTCTCAGCTAGCAAAGGATTTTGCCCATAACAAGTTTATTCTAATCAAAATATACCTATTTCAATGCCAAATTTGTCTCATTATCCTAAAGGATCTCACTCCTATTTGAAATGCCACCAACTAAACACTAGATTACATAATTCTAGGACTCATTTATAGTCTTATAAAAGTCATAGAACATGAGGAAAATGCTAAAATTCACTTACCTTATCAGAGTACCCTTGTCAAACCTTCACTCTACAAGCTGTCCAACCTCCCATGATGGTTCCTTCTCCCTTCTTCAAGCCTTTTTCTTCCTCAATTTACCTCAAACATGAGCCATACACCTCCCCACAGATGTTAGGCATCTTAAACATCCATTTCTAGCTAAAAGAAACCATGAAAGTTCAAAGAAAAGCCGTAAAAGCTCACCTTACACGCTTGCTGGATTGCTTCTAACCATGGACAGTTGGTGAATTTTAATTAATTCATAAGAGATCCTTTTGCCTCTATTATTTTTTTGGAAATTCCCTAACACATAAAAGGAATTTTTAATGGTGATAGTTCTTTGAAATAGTTGGAAGAAGAGGTTAAAGATGGAGGAATTCTCTAAAGTTGGCATCGATTCTAACAACTAGCAAAGGAGAAAATCTTCTCCTTTTATGAGTAGATTTTTCCACTTGTCATGTGGTTTTACCAATTGGCATGGGCCCTACACTAGCTAGCCATGTATAGGTGGGTCCTATAACCACCCGAACCATCTCAAAATGGCTCAATTTTTGGCAAAACTTTGGAAAGTCACCAAAATACACGTAGACCTCAAAAAATTATAGTGTTTGCTTTATAATTTATATTTTAATCCCCTCTACATGCTAATAAATTTTCACAACTAAATTCTATCGATAGGGTAGTTTTTAGATTGCCTCAATTTGCTTACTGACCTAAAACATTATGAGAATTTGTAAACAACCTTGGAATTCAAAAATTCTTTCACCAATGGACTCAGTGGAATTTTTGAGCTTTAGGTTTTATAGTTTCGGGTCCGTTCAGGTATATGCCAGGTCATTCTCTGCTAGACCAAATTATATTACACTAATCAGTAACTTATTACCCGAAATGAATTATTGGTTTTGCTAAATTTTTAAAATTTGCCTTTTCATTATTTTAAGGCTCCTCAAAGTTTCCCAACTAATGCTACTGCCTTGATTTATGTGCAAGTGACTCGATACCCTAGGCACACTTCCCGGACCTAATGGTACTATTCACGAAGCCTAAAAACACAGGCATTATAGTTTTCCCCTTTTAAGAAAATTTGATCCTCAAAATTGCCTGGAGCAAATAAGTGAGGCTATTGGGCTTTTTTTATCTATTTTGCTAGTTCTCATGTTGCTTCTTTTGTATTATGGTGCCTCCATAGCATGTTAACCCGTGGCATGGATTTATTTCTCACTACCTCACTTTAGAAGATCAAATCTGAATCGATTTCATTTTATAGTTTAAATTATCCTTTTCATTGGCTTAAATCAAACTGTACTTCAATGTCTATCATTAATAGCTCTCAGTCTATCTTTGATCACTTTCACTTTTTCCTCTACATCTCTAATCACCTCAATACCAAAAATTTACTTTTCTCCACTTTACTCCACCACAGAGGAGGTCTGTGTTATTTGCCAAATGAACTTTGTAAGGTGCCCTTCTCAGACTAGATCAATAACTATTATCATAAGCAAATTTTGCTCGTGATAGGTACTTATTCTAGTTGCCTTTAAACTTAATAGCACATCATCATAACATATCTTTAAGTATTAATATAACCCTCTTTGTCTATCCATCATTCTGGGGATGAAAAGCTATGCCACAGGCCAATTTAGTGCCTAATGCTTTTTGTAGCTTTTTTTAAAATCTAAAAGTGAAGTGAGGATCTCTGTCAAAAATAATAATCATTGGCATACCATGTCATTTGACTATCTCATTAACAATAATTCTAACTAGCTTTTCCTAATAAGTAATCCCTTCTAATCGGGATAAAGTGAGCTGTCTTTGTCAGTCTACTAACAATCACCCATACAATATCATATTCACCTCTGGTCAATGGTAAATCCATCACAAAATCCATGGTCACCTTTTTCCATTTCCATTCTAGTATTGCTATAGGATGTAACAATCCAAAAAGACCCTGGTGTTCATCTTTCAGTTGTTGACACGTCAAACACCTTATAAACTATTCTGCCACATATCTCTTCATACTAGGCCACCAATGCTGAGACTTCAAGTCTAAGTACATTTTTGTGCTCCCAAGATGCATAGAATAAGGAGCTTCATGTGCCTCCTTTAGTATTTGCAAACTCAAGTCATCTGTACTAGGTATACACAACTTATTCTGATAATACAAACACTCATCTTCTATTAACCCAAACCTTATGGCCTTCCCTCCTTTGGCTTTACTTGCCATTTGAACCAGCTGTTCATCTTTCATCTTTTATTGAATTTTCCTTAATCTACTATTTAAAATATAAATTCACTTGTAATTCAACCAACACAGCATCTTCTAAAGTGTATTGTAACTAGGCATTCATAGCTTGTAAAGTCATCATAAACTTCCTACTCAAAGCATCTGCCACCATATTGGCTTCCCCTGGCTGGTAATCAATCAAGTAGTTATAGTCTTTTATCAATTCTAACCACCTTTTTGTCTCAAATTTAGTACCTTTTGAGTAAGGAGGTATTTCAAAATTTTTATGATCTGTATATATGTAGCATTTCTCTCCATATAGATAGTGCCTCCTTATTCCAAGCAAAAATAATAGCAGCTAGCTCCGAGTCATAAGTAGGACCATTCTTGTCATGTGGCTTCAACTGTCTTGAAGCACGAGCTACTACTTTTCCATCTTACCTTTACTTTACTGGGGTCACTTTGGTCCCTTCTGCTAAAACTATATGCCCCAAAAAGCAACTTTACTTAGTCAAACTCACACTTACTGAGCTTGGCATACAATTGTTTCTCTTTCAGAGTCTACATCACAACCCTGAGATGCTATTCATGCTCTTCCTTATTTCTAAAATACACCCTAATATCATTTATGAACACCACCAAAATTGATCTAGATTAGGCTTGAAAAAAAACCTATTCATCAGGTCTATAAAAGCTGCTAGTGTATTAGGGAGCCTAAATGGCATCAACAAGAATTTATAATACTTGCACTAAATTCTGAAAGCAGTTTTGGAAATATCAACATCTTTAATTCTCAACTGATGATACCTCGGTCTTAAAGCAATCTTTGAAAACACACCTGCACCCTCCAACTGATCAAAAAGGTCATCTATTATGAGCAATGGGTATTAGAGCTATACCAAAATATGTCTCAAATTCCAAGTCAATTTCTTTCTGAGATGGTGGACCTGGCAATTCATCAGAGAATACACTAAGAAATTAAAAAACAATTGAGATATATGCCAAATCTAAGTTGAAAACATTCATATCCATAATATAGGTTAGGTATACCTCATACCTTTTCTAGAGAAGCTTTTGTATATTAATAACAGAGGTAAGATTATTCAAAAGATTTCCATCACCATCCATTATCACTGTCTATCCCCCTTCAGTCTGGAGGGTAAATTTCTTATGGCTATAGCTAAATTATGGCTTGATACTTAGTTAGCCAATCCATTCCTAGTATCATACCAACTCATGGAATGGTAGATTAATTAGATTAGGAGAAAATTGATGTTTATACATCACTAAAGGACACTCTCCTCTGCTAACCAATCTATACTACCCCCGATGTCTCTTTTGACAAGTATGCGATGTCGAGGATCCATTTCTATCACTTATTATGCCAGAAACATTATTGGCTCAAGAAAATAATCAAAGTTTACTTGTAAAGACTTATGTAACTCTATAGGACCGTACCTATCTCTGCACCCAATACCTTGATAGAGATTGGGCCTTAAGCTAAGATAGAGACTGTCCCTCTTTTCTTTTCTTATGATCTTTTAACACTCTACCAGACTGTTCCACAGTGAACTACCTTTTCCTCCGGGAGGGATCCTTTTTCTTTTACACTATCCCTTCCATGCCATATACAGCTACCACTAGTACCGCAAAATCTTTCTTTTTAGGGTTTACTGTCTGTATTCCCAACTCATACTTTCAACCTATTAGAAATCTCTTACTTGTCTCTTCTTTTGAACTACTCAGTTGTTCCACATTCTGAATGTCTTGTCTAGCTAGTACTCAACTCTAGCAACATCATCCTTCTTCCTCCCTAAGTAGTTAGTAGCTCCATATTTTCTCTAGCCTTTCCAAAGAAGTTTCCTATGAAGGAGCTAATGGTAGGGGTGGAGATGGATTAGCAATAGTGGTAGTATATTTGAGTAGATGAACTACCTGCTATACCAAAGAAGAAGACGCTTTTGCCTACTGTTGACCAAGCTTTTGTGGCAATGGCTGCTGCATAGCATTACCGAGTTTAGGTATTGATGCATTACCTACCCTTGTATAGTTATGGGTGTAAAACTAGCCACTTTCTTAGCCCTTCCTTAGGGTACCTGATCAGCTATGTCTTTATTGCAAAAGGGCTTACCTATCAGCCTCATGCAGTGTGCCAATTCAGAGGAATATAACCTTAGACAGTTACAATCATGTACACTACCTAGGAACATTAAACCTATGCTTTGATACCATAAAATGTAACACCCCCTATTAGATTCCAGAAGAAACCTAACAAGCAGTGCATTTCCTGCTAGGTCACCCATCTTGAAATTTCTCCCAATCTCTTTCATTTAACTTTTACTTATTCTATAATATTTAATTTTGTCTGACTCCAAATTCATTCCTATTTAATCTTATGCATTACTTAAGGTCATACCATATCAATCATGCTAATATTGGTCAATTATAGGATGGTCAAGTATTTTCATAAAATTTGACAGCATAATGGCTGTGCGGGTTTCTAACTAAAATTTTGAACACCTGTAAAACACTCTAAAATCTCAAATTCCATCAGTTCATCCACATAGGCTTCAGGCCACAATCAATCACTCATAGATATAGAGCCTTAAGCTCACAAACCATATCATCACATAAGGGTAACCACACATTCAAAATAGTTTGATAGAACTTATTACAAAAAACTGTCTATGACAACCACAAAACCCTTTTTGTGGTACCTATTCCCCACGTATGTATATGAGTCCAAAACTATATAGTAAACATATACTACGCTTACTTACCTATCCTTTGAACCTTAACTACACACACTTCGAGGTTGCTATAGATTCTGATTACCTACATACCAAAACTAATATGCTGAGTATATAATACTCAGTGGTGAATTTAAGCATTTAAGTCATGTCATATAAATTATCATGCATTCATAAATTATCATGCATTTTTACAATAGTAATATTCATTTATCCAGCTAGGTTATTATATCATCAATTAAAAATACTCTTATCAAAATGTCTTCACTACCCTTCTTGTATAATTATTAATCACTAGTCATATAATATCTTAAAACTTTATCTCTTATGAGTATTTGCCATTATCAGTAACAATACTATTTTTAACTCAAGTTACTAAACTAGTGATTAGCTATTTTTGTTAAGTGACCAAAATAACCCTACTTTTGTCTTTAACCAGTTTATTGCTTATGTAGCCATTTACAATCAATACATTTTAATTTTAGGCCACTTCTAGGTCTAATATTCTAGTTATTTAATTTAAAAGGGCAGTACATGTTACGTATGCAAAATTATTAACTTGCTCTCGTACCAATTCATGTCAATAAATCAATCATTCAATAATTATAACTTAAGTAACTCATGTGTATCACCTATTATTACTGATAGAATGCATAAATCTCACTAACTAGGTCAATAAACACTACACATGTAAAATTACGAAAATGCCCCTATGTGTGTGTGCTATGAAATTATTCAAAATAACAATGTTAAGTTATAGTCTTTATCATTTACACATCATGCTTAATTTATATGTGGCTTATTCAATTAATTTACTGGCTCGACTAGATAGATGATGCTTTAATACAGTGGACCTAGAGGGAAACTAAACTATGCAGTGATTCACATTCTTGACCCTGACTGCTGCACTGGCCTAGTCTGCCCAACAGACTATTGCAGTGGCTTAATTATGGACCTATGCTACTACAACGGTATATTTTGAATATAAAAAATGCCATAAACTAGTCAGCCTAATAGACTAATATGTTTAACTGGCTAGTACAGTGGCCTTCCGGGACTATACTGCTGCATAGGCAAAATAAGGTGAAAGGAGTTTGAAGATCAAGAATGCCACAAATCAGTTTGCCTAGTAGACTAATCTGTTTAATCAACTAATGCAGTGGCCCTCCAGGACCTACGCCATTGCACTAAAAAAATTTAATAACTCGCATTAAGTGGCAAAAGAGGAAAGTTGTCTATCCAATATACTAGTACAGTGGCCCCAATGTGGACTTAGGCCGCTATACTGACCCTGTCTAAAAAGTAGATAGTATAATAGCTACTAAAATCCCTAAGTTAACTGGTTAACCCATTTAGTGGGTGTCTAACTAATGGGCCATGCAACTCAATTTACATTTATTTCCTTACTAATTGACTTCTTATAATATTTAAGAATGAAAAATAGTCAGTTATGATTTTTATTGCATAGTTAAATTTTAGCTCGATTTGGTATGGCCACAATTAGGCTGTACCGAGTAAATTTTCATCAGAATTCTTAAGTATTAAAATTGCCAAAATTTAAAGTATATTATGCTTAAATTTATTTCGTGATTATTTCTCAAAGAGTTATCATTTACTATCCAGTGGTATTTTTGATTCAGGTAATGGTCAAATTGGATAGTTATAAGTCATTTTGCTAAGTTTTAAAAGCAAAATTTGGATTCATTTATTAACCTTTTTCGGTGCAATTTTCATAAAAAATTTTATACATTCCATAAGCCTAAAGCCAATGTATACTAGGCCATTTAAATGGCCAAAACATAGGCATAATTGCCATTCCATTTAATCACATATAACAGCCCTTAAAGGCATAAATCATAGGCACATTGTTTGCTCACCATTTATAGCCCTTAAAGGACATTGCAATGACATTTTTAAGTTATTTTCTAGCTAAATTCAAGGTCATTTTCAAGCATTCATATGTATCATAATTTATCTCATGTCCAGGTCTAATTTGATCTAAGTAACTATAACCATAGTATGTGCAATAGGTTAAGGTTCATAAGGCCAATCCAATTCAAACAATTTCTTAAGGGTTACCCCTTATTTCCACAAGTATTACTCTCAGGGACATTAATATACAAGCCAAGATCATGTATTATTTCCCATGTCTTTTACACAACTCATGCTTTTACATAATTTTACTTCTATTTAGACACACATAGATATTTATTCATACCAATATTGGTGAATTACTTTAAGTACATGCCTTGGTCATTGCCTAGTTCACAACCATACATGTATTGGTCAAGTTAAATACTTGTCACCTAATAGTTTTTCATGCCTTAAAGTTAATTGTAAATGCTAAGTGATCATTTCATATAAAGTAAGCCTATTACATGATTTTGTCATTAACATATCATTTTCATTCACAAGTCAATTAGCTAATTAAATACATGTATAAGTAATCATTCCCTTCAAAGCCTTAAACAACCTTGTTTCATTTAATTTCTCAATGTGCACATGCATAATTTCACATGGCCACCTCTTGGATGTATATACCTTTCATGCCTACCATGTAACTTACAAGCTATACTCACACCATTCATCACACTATTAGCCTTAAAATCATCATTAATACCCTAAACATCAAGTAACCACCCCTCACAACCTTTTTCACTTCTTGACCAGTAAAGGATTTCACCCATAATAAGTTTATTCTCATCAAAAGATACCTATTTCAATGCCAAATTTGTCACATTATCTAAAAGGATCTCGCACCCATTTGAAGTGCCACCAACTAAACACTAGATTACACAATTCTAGGATTCATTTCTAGCCCCATAAAAGTCATAGAACATAAGGAACATGCCAGAATTCACTTACCTTGCAAGAACACCCTTGTCAAACATTTACTTTACAAGCTATCTAGCCTCTAACGGTGGTTCCTCCTCCCTTCTTCAAGCCTTTTTCTTCCTCAATTCACTTGAAACATGAGCCACACACATCCCCATAGATGTTAGGGATCTCAAACATCCATTTCTAGCCAAAAGAAACCATGAAAGTTCAAAGAAAAGCCATAAAAGCTCAACTTACACACTTACTGGACTGCTTTTGACCCTTGAACCTTTAGTGAATTTTAATTAATTCATGAGAGATCCTTTTGCCTCCATTCTTTTCTAGAAATTTGATAACATATAATAGGAATTTTTAGTGGTTGTAGTTCTCTAAAACAGTTGGAAAAAGAGGTTAAAGATGGAGGATTTCTCTAAAGCCAGTGTTGTTTCCAACAACTAGTAAAGGAGAAAATCTTCTCTTATTATGGGTGGATTTTTCCACCTGTCAAAAGGCCTTGCCACTTAGCTTGGGCCCTACACCAGCTGCTATGTGTAGGTAGGTCCCACAGCCATCCGAACCATCTTGAAATAGCTTGATTTTTGGCAAATTTTTGTAAATTCACTAAAATTCACATAAACCTCAAAAAGGTAGATTGTTTATTTTAAAATTCATATTTTAATCCCTTCTACATACTCATAAATTTTTGTAGCCAAATTCCATCGATAGGGTGGTTTTCAAACTGCCTTAATTTGCATTCCAACATAAAAAATTACGAGAATTTGCAAACAATCTCGAAATTCAAAAATTCTTTCACCAATGGACTTAGTGGAATTTTTGAGCTTTAGGGTCTAATAGTTTTAGGTCTGTCTAGGCATATCCCGGGTCATTCTTAACCCAATTAAATTTTATTACACTAATCCGTAGCTTATTGCTTGAAATGATTTATTAGTTATGCTAAATTTTTTAATTTTGCCTTTTTCGTCATTTTTAGGCCCCTCGACATTTCCAAACTAGTGTCATTACCTCGATTTATATGTAAGTGACTCGACACCCCGGGCACACATCCTGGACCCAGTGGCACTGTTCATAGAGCCTTGAAATGCAAGCATTACACTATCTTTATAACATGGATACTTTTTTATGATGAGGCAAGGCCAAATGGCCTAAGGATGTATACTTAACGATGCGAAGGCATTCATTTGATAAAGAATGTGAAAATGATAAATATATATTTTAAGACTTAAATTAAATTTGTGCATAATTATGCTTGTTAAAGATATGCATGATAGTGGAAATAAATTTATTGATGTGAATACATGATAAAAGGATGATAGTTACCTTGGTCATTTGTTGGCAAAATACCTTGTAAAATTTACATAATCAATTTTAATTATATGAAATTAAATTAAAGAATAGTGATGACCCATATGAGTTAGACAACCTAATTTGGATTGAGTGGCTAGTTAACTAGGGAGTTTAGTAGTTGCTAGGGTACTTTGGTACCTCTCTATATCCTTTGGGCCTAGAAATATTAAGTAGGAGTAGCTGTCAGAAGGGTTAGTTTAGACACTACACACATATTAGTGCAACCATCGTAAGGTCTAATTTGGATATTGCACACATGTTAGGTGGGTGCAGCCATTGTAAAGTCTAGTTTTGGGTGCTACACATATGACCTTCAGGTCCATCTATTACTTTTATGATTTGATATAACATTTATGGTTTTATATTGCCTCTGTGGCCTATTTACCTTATTATCTAGTATCTAAATGTTGTCTGTCGAGTATAGATAAAATAAAAGAGATACTTAAGTAAATCGAATAAAGATACATTAGTGGTTAAGTTTGGTAATCAATAGAAAAATTTTAAATAACCTATTAAGATATGTTTGTGATATTATTAAGTGGCATTACGTGTGTGATTTTAGTACTATGGTTCAACTAACATGATATTGACTTATATTGATAAAAAAATATGATTATTTTATGCACATGCTATGAATTATAAATAGTTAGGTAAAAGAGTAAGGTTAGTGCCAAATATTAACTTATGTGTATATATAGCAATATGAATGTATGCTAAAGATAATGTATATTAACATATATGTTTGCAAATATTTGAGGTATAAGTAATGTTATATAAAAGATGCTAATAAGGTAAAGTAAGAATCTAAATAATATAATATGTTTAATAAGAGTTTAATTGTGACACCCTTTACCAGATTCCTATAGAAACTCGATAGGCGATGCACTTCCCACCAGGTCAGCCATCTTAGAATTTCTCCAGAGGTAAACTCCTTAACACTTATATAGACAATGATTCCATTCAACCTCTATCTCGACCCTTCTGGTCCCCCAGTCAACATCAACACATATCAAATATATATCTGAATTGTAAGGCCTCAGGCCCACAAATATCAAAACCTTAAGCAATCCAAACAAATAAGCACTTATTTATATACATCACATCTATGTTTTATATACATAGTAGCTCTTAAGCAAGCTAATCCATACTTACATAATTTACATGAGTGCCACTAATCAAATAAAAAGAAACTCTATTTACCTTTCAACACTTGTATTGCTACATTGCACAATCACCAAGGCTGGTCTATTTGTCCTTGCTACCTGCGCACCATAACATGGGTACATTGAGTATAAAACTCAGTGGTGAATTTAAACCATTTAAAGCATGCCACATGTATTAACATGCATAAGCAACATAAAACAATGGTCTAGATATAGTGTGTAGGTGTCATGCTAGGTGACTAATGCCATTCAGATGATATGCCACGTTTACTTTAAAATTACCAAAATGCCACTGTGGTTTATTTATTAAATTTATCATCATAAGTTATCTTCAATCAGTCTAGACTTGTATTTTATTTTACTTTAATTATATTTCATTGGCCTAACTAGATAGATGAAACTTACAAACATTAGACCAAAAAGGAATTGAAAAGTGTGTAGTGGCCCATATTTTAGACCCTGACCACTGCACCGACTTGATATAGCCATAGGGATCAGTTTATAGGAACCTCCCAAAGGGAAAAATAATAAGCAACTATACGTAAGGATTAGTCCATAAACCTCCCAATGCCAACTATTCATGTCAAAATATTCATTTAGGTCTGCTCAGCAGACTAGTGTAGTGGCACCTTTGGGGACCTTCGCTGTTACATCGGCATAGTATGATATACAGAGAAAAATGCTAGCAATATAATGGTCTACCATGTAGATGATGCAGTGGCTCAATTATGAACCTTGTCTACTGCACCAGCCCAGTCTAATAAATAGACAATCTAGTAGCTGTTAATCCCTATGTTGACCGATCAACCCATTAAGTAAGTGTTTAACTAATGGGCCATCTGACTTTTTTTTAAGTTTATTTCTTTATTGATCATCTTTTTTACATTCCAAGTTGAAAAATAGATAGTTATAATTTTTACTAGATAGTCAATTTTTAATTTGGACAGTTATAGGTCATTTTTAACCCTACCAAATAATTACGAGTAAATTTTTTGAAATATTTTAAAGCATTTTCATAGGCATAAATAAACTCATATTAAATCTAGCCTATTCCATTATTTTGGTTCATTTATACCCATGCTAAGTTGTAATTTCAAACATAGTCCCAAAATTTATTTTTATGGGGTAGTTATAGGTCAATTTCTAGTTTTGCGGTAACCATTCTAGGTTTATTTTAGGCCATTTTTCAGTGCCACTTGCACTCATTGTCATACTCATTTATAAGCCTAAAGTCAAGCTCAAATATATATACCAAAATGCCATACAAGTTACTTCCATTCCATTTCACTTAAACATCACAAATTATATCAACTTAAGGTACCATTTCCATGCATATTTTAGTCTATTTAGAAGTTAATTTTATCAAGTCATCACAAGCTAAATTCAAGTTCATTTTTCAACCTTTTTTTAACCTTAGAAGGTATCCAATATTACACTCATTTAAAGCCTTACTAGTCATGCATATTCACTTAGGTCATGCCATGTTACACACATAAACATGTTATGCCTTACCTCATTTTCATGTCATTCTTACCTTGCAAACCTTTTAGCCAATGCCTCTAAATAACCATATACATGCTTTTAAACACATTTAAGCACACATACACATATTTTAACATCACACAAACATGTTTACACACACACACGATGCCATTGCCATGTAAACTAGGCTATTATACATCATGATCATGCCTCAACCACATTAGGCACGCACACATGCAAGCTTGATTCATTAAGTTTATCATTTACACCTAAAATGCCATTATTAACAAGCCAAATCCCATACAAAGTACCAAGCATACATGCCATGCACCTAGCCTACACATTAAGGCACCTCTTGGCCTAATGAAGCCTCATATCAATACTCATAATTCTCACCACATATATATATAATTCATCCATCTTTCATGTCCCATACCTTAGAAATCATGCCAAATCACCTTAACAAGCCACACACACACACACCTTACATAAACCTCTCGACCAAATAAGGGCTAAGCCCCTCCATGCATTCTTTTCATTAAATTAACATTTTGATCATGCATTCCATATGTAATTAACTTAAATATATGCCTACTCATTAATTCACACCCATTAACTACATTTCCCACCATTTTCATACAAGAATTCTAAGCCTATTACATATGAATTTCATCATCCATGCTTTGAATATCTTAAATTCACTTATCTTGCTATTAAAAAAGATGAATTCTTCACTTTAAACTTGGAAAAAGACCAAAGCACACCTCAATTCTTCTTTTCTTCCATTCACACCACTTCACCTTTAAAAATCCATAAAAAATCACAAAAGTTCCCAAATCAAATTCCAAGCATATAGACATTCTTATAATCATTAAATCCTCTAGAAAATAAATTAAAAAGGTTTGAATTACTTACACATTTAAAGTTGGTTCTTAGGCACCCCTTATATGAGCACTTGAGCTCTCTTAAATTTTCTTGAGATTTAGGGACTTCTTTGGCCTCTAATGCCTTTACACATCAATTCAAAACATAATTAAAGGATTTTTGGTGGCAATTATCAAGGGAAAAGCTTGAAAAATGAAGCAAAAATGGTGAGTAGAGAGGGAGAATGGCGTCGGGACAAAGAGAGGAGAAAAAAGGAGGAGAAGTGGGGTGGTGAGTGGGTAAGGCCATATAGCCACTTAGGTGTCAAATAGAAGCTTATATAGTGGGTGAAGCGGCATGAGTGGGGCCACATACCACCTGAGCATCTTGAAATAACTCAATTTTGGCAAAAACTTTAGGGAATTTTTAAAAATCACA
>CANXYI010866525.1:0-17738 GCA_948208565.1 Hura crepitans
AAGAAAGGGAAAATCACTATGAATGTTGACCAAAAGGCTACCATTTATGCTTTAACGGCCTAAAGCATGCCATTTGCAAAGGGAACTGGTAAAATTACCATTTTGGTCCACAAACTTCAATCTATTATAATATGTTTTAACTTCTTAGATTTCTCAATAAAAAAATCATTCACAAATATTTTTTTGCTGATAATTAGACTTGAGGTCACCAATTTCAATATGTAACTTTAAGGGCGGCATTGTTTACATCGGTCCAAAAAATTAAGCCCATTAAAATTCGAAGCCTAATAATTATTTGCAAGAAGTTTGAATGATTGAGTTAGATAACGTTTGAAGAGTTAGAGAAGGTGATCAAATTCCTACTCTAAGACATATAAAGATTGCATTGAGATCAGAATTCTATCAGGATCAGGACTTTCAAACCTATATAAAAGCTATCAGACATAATTGAAGGGGGATCTCTCTCTCAAATCAGTAGAAACAATTAGCGTACGTTTACTAGTTATTTGCTTAAATCCATTTACTTTATCAGTAATTTTAGCTTAGATTTAGGCTCAATTCTTGTGTTTCAGTTAAATTGCTTTTGCTTGCTATCAGTCTAGAATTAGTTTTAAGCAAACACTAAGTTTAATAGATTTTCCCATGTTTCTCAGAGCCTTGCTTGTTTAATCTATTAAACATTTTCGCTTGTAATCTTATTGAGTTAGATCAGTGAATCTCTTAAATAAAATTATTAAATTTTTATTCCATTCTCTTAGGGTGAAACATCTTTTTGGCAACCACAGTAGGAGGCTCTGTATGACATATAACACAAGATTACAAGAGAAGTTAAGGAGCAAAATTGAGATGCCAAATTCTAGTGCAAAAACTAACATAGTCAAAAAGATGCCAACTAAAACTTCTTATGCTGAATCTTCAGCAGACAAGATTTAACCAGACAGTCCTCGTAGTATGTTTGAAAAGATTCACAGGAATCTTGAGGGTAAGATCGAAGAAACAGTTGAGTATGATAAGACTATTATACCTCTACGGGTGCCAACATTAACGACAGTAGATTATCAGGCGATTTCACAAAATGTGACTGCTAAAAATCAAACCACCTTCAAAGGAACGGTCTAACAAATGGCAACCATTCTACGACCAATGAATGAACGTGCTGATATGACATTCCAAAAGGTGCAACAGACGCTAACTAAAATGAATTAGAATATTGCTCAGTTAACAGCGGCCTTCCAAGGAAGGCCACCGCTAGATCTAAGGAGATAGGAGGAGGTGTCTCAACTCCCTTATAACCTTGAACCGTAGTTACAGTATAGATAAGTCAATATCTTAGGCTGATAGGATCAACGAGGTCACTGGCTCGACTCCCTCACAACCTTACTTGTCTAATCTATTAAACGTTTTCACTTGTAATCTTGTTGAGTTAGACCAGTGAATCCATTGAAGAAAATTATTAGATTTTTATTCCATTCTCTTAGGGTGAAACAACTCGTTTTTCCCATAATGAAGTATTTGCCTTTAACCCGATAGTGGGTTAATGTGAAAAACTACAAATTCATGATTTTCAACATTAACCTGCCAATGGGTTAATGTACAAATCTGTCTGATGATGAGTTTTTACACTTTAACCCACCACTGGGTTAATATGAAGAACCATAAGGTTAGTCTTCCACACTTTAACCCATTGGCTTTCATTTTATATCATGAATGCTTCTTGTAATTATCATTTTTAAATCCATGTCTACACACATATGTATATCTTATAGTCTACTTAACCATATTCTTTCCTATTGCTTTTGGCTTTTTAACCAACTTAGAAACTTTATTTTAATCTTTTACTTTACTCAAAAATATTTCAACATATACCTTTAATCTTTTTTGTGGGTTAACACACACAAAAACAGAAATAATAAACTTTTATACATTAACCTGCCAGTGGGTTAATGTGTAAAATTGTGAAATCGGACTTTTTTCAATATTAACCCGTTAGTGGGCTAATGCTATATATATCAAGGGATTTCATGAAAATTCCAGATTATATATTAATCCATCCAAGGGTTAATATATAAAACCGTATAATTATACTTCCATTTTATAACATTAGTGTGACTCCATATCTCAGGTTACACTATTCACACCCTATAAAGTACTATTCACAACATCAGAATTTTTGAGGCTTTACATCAACTATACTAAATTTTAAATTGATATATATATATATATATATACACACACACATGAATTAAAAAATTAATTTTAAGTTTAAATTATCTACAAAGTATCAATTTTACAAGCAGAAAATTTAAATTTCAAAAATAATAAACAAAATTAATGGAATATATACAGTAATTTAAATTATAGTTAAATTTATTACTAGTTATATAAAATTATGTATATTATGAAGAAATTAATTATATACTTTTAAATTTTGAGTGAAATTTAATTACATTATTAATAATACATATTTTTATTTTTATTTATAAAATTAAATTTTCAACATATATACATTAATATTATTAAAATTTTATATTGATATATATTTCATATATTATAATTTAATATAATATAATTTTAATTTTGTTACAAAAATTTCATTGCATAATCCGTTGTGAATACTATTTCCAACAATTTATGATGGAAAATTCCATCGCTGTTTTTATTTCATTTTAATTGCAAAAAAAATTTCACAAGGAAAATTCCATCGCGGAATTCGTTGCCATTCTGGTGGCAAATTATGGCATCAAAATTCATTAGGAAATTTTTATTTTCTTCACTGATCTGTCGCAGTTTTTTCTTTGTTCTACTAAATATAATTTCGTAACGTATTTGTAAATCCATCATCAACTTGGTCGCATGTCACCTATGAATTTTACTCCGTCGCAAAATTCGTTGCAAATTAGCAATTTTTTTTGTAATAATAATAATAATAAATTTTTAAAAAATAAAGTTAGATTAGATTTAATTATTTTTAACTATTTGAATTAATTTTCATTGAATTTTTATAAAATATTAGCATTATTGTTATCGCTATCTTTATCACTATTATTTTAAAATAAAAATAAAAATTATAAATCTTACCTATTAAAATTAATATTATAAAAGAATTAATATATATGCAAAACAAAAAAAACACTTAAAATTATATTTTCTTATTAAATAAAATAAATTATTTCTTCAATAATTCAAAGTTTAGCAACAATAAATAGTGATAAACATTTCTACCATTATTAAAAAGATATATTTTTGTTATATTTATTGAATCTAATCGAGGGTTCAAATTATTAAAAAAATGAAATGCTATGAGCTTAATTGTTATAAAAAAAATACATTTAGCGCCCCAATATTTTAGATGCCAATTTATAGTTATCCTAAAAATTTTTAATTCAAACTTGTCCTAATTTGAATAGATAAAAATTGAATTCTAATCAATGGCCAAGTAACATATAAAAAATAAAATTAAAAAATTAATTCTAATATATTAAAAATATAAAATAAATAAATAAATAAATATAAAATGCTACATGCCATAAAAAATTAATTAAATGTAAAATTAATTCTAGTTATTATAAATAAAAATGAGTGATTTTTCAAATAATTAAAGTTTTAATTACAAAATAGCGATAAATAAATGTCGCTAATAATTCAAATTCATGTTATTTTTAACCAAAAAAGTAACTAAGAGGTTGAATTATTAAAATAAGAGGTTGAATTATTAAAATATTATACATTAACGATTTGATTGTTACGAAATATACATTAGAGTTTGAATTGTTAACATTTCAATACATTGGAGACTAATTTATAATTATTTCTAAATTATATTGTATCATTAATTTATTATATACTATTTCTCTTATACACTATAAAAATTATTTTGTTCGATGAAATAAAACATAGTCAGAGATTATTTTTTGTACATAACATTGTTGCTTTTAAAGTTAATTTGATCGATTATAGCAAAACAAAATAAAATCAATTTGTATTAATAGTACATTCTTAACAGAAATAATTTTTCAGTGTTAAAAGAAACTCCCGCTGTAATTTGAAATTCTCATGTTCCTTCTTAAATTATATTGAAAAATAGCCTTAATTTGTGTTCACAATTATAATAAACATATATAATAAAATTTATTATTATAATATATGAATTTGTTTATATATTTAAATTCGAAGCCTCGCAGCTATACAACTAAGAATTACCATTGCCCAATTAACCACATGTTCATATCAGAATCCTAGCTGGGTACGATGAAATGATTTTTTTTTTTTGGGGTTAAGTTGTGACATTCTAATAGGACAGTTGGATAGAAAATAACAATTAATGCTGATTTTTAATTTTTTTGTTCGATTTTTTAGTATAATTTTCTATTTAATTAGTTTAGTTCAATTTTTGGAAAGTAAAAATTGAAAAAACTGCATCAACCGAACTTTTTAAAATGATATCATTTTAAAATTTTTATATATAAAAAAAATAAAAAGTATATAAAATTTCGATTTTTTTGATTCAGTTCTATATAAATATCGATCTTTTCAATTTGGTCTGTATAAAAATTTTGATTCAATTCTGAAAATTTTAAAATTTCGATTTTCGAATCTTTTGGTCCTATTCGATTCTGAACCGAATCAACCAAATCAACATCCATAATATCAATGGAATGATGATTGACTTCTCTCTCTGCTCATCCTTAATTCTATTTACATGCTTACCTTCTTACCAAATTTTGAGACATTATATAATATTCCCATCGTCAAACACTTTCTCAATTAAGCGAAAGAAAAAATCAATTTTATAAAAAGTTAATAAAAAAAGTAAATACAGAAAATCGATGAAAAAAATAAGTACACAAAATTAAGAGGGTGTTTAGATTAGTCTTTTGAACTAACTGTTTGTTATTTCAATTCTATCAGCTGATTTAAAAATATTTGGTTAACATAAAATAGAACAACTAGTAGCCTTTTGAACCTCAAATTACTATCTTTTAAAAAAGCTTGATTTTTGGAGCTTTTAAAAGCAGCTGATAAGATTTTTCATATAAGATAGAATTACCCATAACAAATACATAAATTTCTATTTAGTAAAGTGTTGAAAATTTAGTAAAAAAACTTTATTTAGTAAATTATAGGTGTTAAAAATTTAGTAAAAAAATTTATTATGATAATTTTTAAATTTAAATATATTTATATTAAAAACATTTGTGAAAATTTTTATTTATCATAAATTTTTTCAGACTTAGTTGTTATATTTGTATTTTGTATATTTTTATTTTTTTCAATTTATTTTATACATTATTGTAAATAATTTTACATATCATATGAGATGAAAAAGTATTACCCATATTAGTAATTTTATAATCTATTAACAATAGTTTCATAAATTTTATCAAACATCTAAAAATCAAAAAGTTATCGATTATCAAGTAGCAGTATCAACAATTGATATCAACTATTAGCTAAATTCAATAACCAAATCATACGCTGCCTAAATAAAATAAAAAAAAAAGTACATGTATGTATCAAGACATAATTCATAAATATATAAGTCGACAGCTATCAAGCTATCACTATCTGGCAAAGCCGAATTAAGAAATTATTTATTTGCTTTAGAAAATAAAATAAAATTATCAATTGGCATTAATGGCTGTCATTATCCATAATTTTCTATTTTCCAAAAGGGGTTGGTTCTACACTTTCAGGCCAATCACTGAAATAAATGCAATACTAAGATCTGAATGAAAACCTCCATCTTATCACCAATGAAGTTTTTATTTAACAGAGTAAAATACAGCATTTTTCAAAAAAAAAAAAAAAAAGAAAGAAAGAAAGAAACAGAGTAAATACAGCAACAAGTGATTTAGATATACTTAGCTTCTTATGCCTTAAAAGAAACCGACTAGTAAGGTAACGAAGTCCAAAAGCTATTTGGAATTTCTGAATTGTAAAACCCTGAAGAAAAAATTGCACAATTGACACCACATGGCTTCAAATATTTTTCTACTTGACAATTATTCATAAAGTAAACTCGCATGGATGTAAAGATGATAACACAAAAAAATGTATTCAGACATAGGGTCCAATAAACTTGGAAAAAGTAGAGAAAAGTTAACGAGTGAGGATTTGCCAACTCAACAACAAACGTAACCACACTGCTCTAATAAGTATCTAGAGAAAAAGCTTGTCCCATTGCTGAGTAATTGTCGAAATTTGATATTTTTTTAAAAGACAAAAAGATTATGTCCTTAACATAAGAAAGATATCTAGCCATTTCAGTTTGCATCAGACATTCAAACTTCGTTGTTGCTGTTGTCACAGACTTTAATGTCAGCAAACTTTTGAACAAGAAATAGAATAATTGTGTGGTTCAGGAAAACTTTACACAAATAAATTCAAATGGCTGCGCAGTTGAATACTTATTAGGAATCTGATGTGAGCCGAGCGTGTGGATTTTTACAAGAGAAAGAACATGGCAGACATCTTGGTCAGTACCAGGAAAAAAAAAATCTTCGAAGGAAGTTCAAGCACCAAGTCAAATGCATCTGCTTGAGAAGTATTTGTCTGTGAATGAATTAGATTGAGAAGGGAAATCCATCTTATAAAACCATACACTTGCCTCCATTTGAAACCAGGGAAAGAAAATTTATAGCATAAAAGTGGCAGTTAATACCTTCGGCAATTTATTTTGCTGTGCCAGATGTTCAACATGAGGTGTAAATCCAAACACTGTGATCAACATCACAATAAACACAGGCGACTATGTCAAACAAAGTCTTTGCTCCAATACTTCTTCAGTTCCTAAGAAAAAGAAAGCTGAAATATTAAATGCATTTCATTGATAATCATGTTATCCAATAGGTGCAGCAAGTTTCAGTGAGCTAGAGACTATCTTGATTTGATGATAATACATTACTTCTTTCCCACAGGGTTAGCAATGTTCCATTCAAAGTTCAAACCAGTAGGAAAATAAAAGCAAGCAAAAGGTAGGAAAATAAAAGAAAAGATCCAAAAATGCAGACTATTCAAAACTACAGAGGTATTATCCAGAATAAGTTCTTCAAATTTCCAAATATAATCTCGCCACTAAAATTCCACCAGGCTTATAATTTCAATAGGGACATGGGAAATCCGAATCGAACTCAAAAATCGTCCCAAAATATTTTGAATTGTAAAAAATCAATTTTTTTTAAATATCCATCCCAAGCCCAAACTGAATTTAAATTTAAGATAGAACTGAATATATAATATATATTTGATAATAGTATAATAGTTTTTTTTAAATCTAATAAAAAAATAATTTTTTTAATCCTTAATTTCCCTTATCATTTAGTCATTACCAATTACTACAATTGCACTTCATATTTATACTCACACAGCCGTACCACCCATTTTCTCTTATTTCTTCTTTTTTTTTTTATTTATGTTGAATCCACACTCAAAAGAAGAACATAAACTTGGTTGAGTTTGAATTCTTTTTTTTTTACGGTGTGTTATGTTTTTTATAAATATATTTACTATAATTTAAATGAAATATAGATAAAATTTATTTTTTATTATTTTATATTATTAATATATTTTAAATATAATATTGCAATCTAATTTCGACCCATACCATTCCAATGCATCTTATAGTACTAAAATTTCATTCCGTTTTGTCCCGAAAAATAGTTTAGAATGAGACTGATTCGTTAAAAAAATGGACGAAACTAGGACTTAAATTTTATTATTGCTGAAACTTTGAGATGGAATTGGGACCTAATAAATCTTAAACCATCATGTCCAATGCATACCCTTAAGTTTCATCATATTGTGAGCTCAACTATGAAAAATCAAAGCCCCTTCTCCCTTCCCCATGACCAATAAATAATGCAGACCAAAATCAGTAGAAGCCAATTAAAGAGCCAAGATCTTTCCAAATGCGCCTTGTCTTGTGCAGGAAAACCCTTTTTACAGCTTGTTCAAAGCCTTAATTTGCAAAATTCAGAGAGGTAACTTAGTCCAAAATGAGAAAAAAAAAAAAAAAGGAAGAGGGGGGGGAGAGGTTTATAAATTTCAAACGGTCTCAAAGGAAGGGGCAGAGGTTTATAAATTTAGGAGGGCCAAAGTTTAGCACTATAGCTTGGCTGGAAAATAAAGTAAGACCTCGGTCCTCAATTAATGACTAGAATTTAATTGAAGCCCGGAACCAATTCTCAGAAAATAGATAGTTAACCGTTATAACATCTTCTTCGTGTAGTTAAGATAACTTCGAATAGACATCCTAACATCCCCTTGCAAAGTAATGCAGGCAGAGTTATAACATGCTCTTCGCATAACAGAATTAAACCAATAACAAAAGTAAATAAAGTATCAAACTCAAATGTTGGAGATTAAACTTGGTTTAGGAATTAATTTTTTTTTTAAAAAAAAAAGGGAGACAAGCCAACAAAAAAATTAGTTGGCAATACAAGTTGGCGTATGAACAGCCCTTTTGAGTTGGCTATTTAGTCGACTTTAGTTAGTATAAATATGGCCTTAAGCCATATGTCTGTGTAAGCTTAAAAAAAATAGAGAAAGTGGAGTGCGAGTGGTAAAAGAAAACAATCTCAGGCATAACGAATTTGAATTACGTAATTTTTATAATGCGAGTTATTATAAAATTTATATTTTTAATTAATAAAATTTTGAGTGCTCTTTCTATTATCAATTTATTATTTTATAAATAATTATAAATAATTTAATTATCAATATTAAATAGTACTGACGTGATACACAAATTTCCAAATATTAATATGCACATTTGATAAATTTTGGTTAGAAGTTGCAAATAATTCGTATATTTTGGAAACACATTTACCATATACACGTGTGTATGGTAACCAACGATTGAAATCTTTTTAGTCGGTAAGATCATGAATCCCATCGGCTAAAAAGATTATATCGGTTGTACACAGGATATGCACGTGTACCATAGGAAAAGCCATGTCCTGTTCCAAAATCAAGTTTCTTTACAGACATGAAAATTCTCTAATCTCTAGCATTAGCTACCTTGATCGACACTGACTCTGGTACCTTCACATTTCCAATTCAATATTTTAAGCCTTTAAGAAAATACAGATTCTATACGTTCCAATTGAGTCTTTTTTTTTTCATTTTCCCAAATTATCCTTATTAACTTAAAGTCAGTTCTACCGTAGCAGCTAGCAGCCAATCTTGCGGGTCTTCATTTCTTATTTCTCGTCTTTTCTTTTTTTCCTTCTTTTTATATATTTAACTTATGTTATAAAATTGAAAAAATTATAGATCTTATAATTTTCTGCAGTCTCCCAAGCTGTTAAAAAGTAGCTATTATGAACTAGTTGTTAAACCTCATTCTCTATTAAAAGGCTCAAATCACATATGCATTTAATAATTTCTCTAAGAACGATTCTTCTACAAACATAGAGCATCATTTATTTAAAATGGCTAGCAACCCTGATCAACCCAATAATATGTCTTCGGACCCCTTTGACTGGATTGAAGAGCTTTTCCTCGATGATTCTAAGGAGCACCAAATTGAACTTATTAAGCATCTCTTCCTCAGGATCTCAAAGTACGATAAACAGGAATAATGAGGTGGGAAATCAACGTCTAGAGAGGGACTACTTTGTGCAGGACCCCAAAATTTAGAATATACTTTTGAAAATATATTTTTAGGAAAAATAATGAAGAATAAAATTTTTCTTTTATGTACAAGTGATTTATAAGAGACTGAAAAGAAAATAATAAATTAAATAAAGGACTAATAAGAGAAAATACCTTGATTAATTATAGTCCATCGAATGATTGGAAGAGACTTAATCCTAGTCATTCATCTCACCCGTATATAAGGTGGAATTGTGCTAAGTAGAAGAAACAAAGGTTGTTTCTTCTACTGGTCACAATTTTCACCAACAACAGTGCATCTTAAATGCTTATGCACAACATAATATTTAAATTGTCAAATAATAAATAAATAAACTATCAAATTAAATATTTTATAATTAAATATTAATTTATTTATAATATTATAGGTTTTTTATAAAATAATTTTAATTATAAGAAGATAAAAAATAATTTTAAATTAATCATAATAAGTAAATAATTTAGTATTTAAAATGATTTTATTAATATAATAATATATTAATATTCATTAAAATTTATTTTATAGATTAGTTTGTCAGAAAATGAATTTCAAATTTTAGAATTACCATTAATAAAATAAGGTGCTATGAATTTACATTAAATTGATTTGAATTAGTTCGAATACAAGAAAAATAATAGGTGTTCTATAATTTATTATAAAAAAATAATGCTTATTTTATATAAAATGTTATTAATTACTTCACTTAATTTAATATTTTTTAATTAATTTATTTTATTTTTATATGATTTATACTTTAAATTTTTAATTGTCAAATATTACATTTTATTATGAAGTAAAATGTTATTTTTAGAATTTAGCTATATTTAGACTTGGCAAAACTTGACCCAATCCATGAGTCCAACATATTATCTATATCTTTTTGACTCATACTTAACTTGACTTGTAAATAACTCATATACGAACCGATTCGTTTGACCTAAAAAATATGGATTGGGTTAACATTAACCCATGAGCCAACTTAATTTGAGCAAAATGAGTTGGGTCATGGGTTGACCCATATAACCTTTTTGACTCTCATATCTTTTAAATGTGAAAATATAAAACAATTCACTATAAACAAATTATTAGACAATTATTTAGTAAATGATTTCATTTTATTTTATTATTGATATTATGTTTAGTGCTAAAAATATTAATAAACACATTATTGATTATTATAAATGAAATATTTTCTTTCTTTAAGTGTCATATAAATTAAGTTTAACAAAAATAAATTGTTCCAAAAAAATTAAATAGGATATATAAAGTTAAATTTTTTTAAAAAAAATAATAAATATAAAAACATTTTCTAGTTTAGCTAATAATGCAATTAATAGCATAGCATAAAATATAAAATCAATAAAAAAGATTAAATTGTGGCACTCATAGTTATAAAATTAATCTTTAATTATTTTCTTTAGTGTTAAAAATACTAATAATCACATTACTGATTATTATAAATGAAATATTTTCTTTTTTAAGTGTCATATAAATTAAATTTTAATAAAAATAAATTGTTTCAAAAAATTTAATAAAATATATAAAATTAAAATTTCTAAAAAAATAATAAATATAAAAACAGTTTCTAATTTAGTTGATAATGCAATTAATAGCATAGCATAATACACAAAATTAATAAAAAGATTAAATTGTGACACTCATAGTTATAAAATTAGTCTTTAATTATTTTCTACTTTCCTAAATTGCATAACAATAGTTATTATATATCATTAATCTATATAATTGGAAGTAATTAAGTGATAAATTTATAAAAAAGAAGTGAAAAAATAAATGGATCAAACGGATCGACCCGTGATCCAACCCGTTTGGGTCAATCTAACCAGCTAATGACCAACCCATTTTTTGATCCATTGTATGATAATTCATTTATGACACAATCCATTTGCCACATCTAGCTGCATTGAGTGATAATATTAAGTGAAAATATTGATATTTTTTAAGAAAAAGAATTGAATTATCTAAAATATTGTAGTGTATTGTATTGAATTATTTAAAATCAAAAGAAACGAAAAACTGAACCGAACTGTTTCAAAATTTTAATACAATATAATACAAAATTTTTTTTTATTACGAATACACATTTTAATTTAAAATATTTAACTTTTCAAAATAATATTAAAAAAATTGTTTTCCAAATTCAACTATCGTATCCACCCTACTATTTGCCACCACTTCTATACCTTATTTGAATGAAGTGCCATAGTATGGTCCATTCTCTTGTTTGGGAAGACTTCAAGGGGATGATCATAGTTCTTCCATGGTAATCTCATGATTACAAAATCATGAACTTTGGCAAATTTTAAAACGGGGAATATGATAATTTTCCATGTTAATGAAATTATGTTCCTAAAACGTAGTCAATAAAAGTTGAAAATTCGTTTTATGTCATTTATTTACCCTTATTATTTATTAGATTTATTTTTTTTATGATTTTATTATATTTAAAAATGTATCATACTATCAAATCAAATAAAATTATTTTATATCATTTTTCAAATATAGTGATACTAATTACACTAACATACCTTATCATATATAACTTTTTTTCCCCTGTTTTGAAGGAACCATATGATATATTACCAAGGCCCAGTAATCATGGACAAGATAAATGAAGAAGAAGAAGAAGAAACGAAATCAGAAGAAGAGAATGGGACGGGGCCTCTGCGGCTGTCGAAGCCCATTTTGTGGTCCATCAAATATTCCACTGCAAATTGTGATTGGAGTATGAATGGCCCCGAATTTGTTTGCTTTTTAAAAAACAGCAAACAAGTGTAATTATTAAAATTTGTCACTAATGGCACCTGAATGGAGTGTTGATTTGAGTTAATAATAAATTCACTTATAAAATAAATTTCTTACTTTCAAATTTAAACTGCCCAGTATAAGAATTTCTATTTATGATTTAATTAATATAAAATTAACTAAAAATTTCATTAATTTATTAATGAAAATTCGAAACCAATTCAGAATTGAGACTATGGTTAAAAAAAAGATTGAAACAGCAGAAGCCACATTACGGAGTGGTGTCAATTTCAGCTGGGCAATTTGGCCAACATTTTCCATTGGAAAATGTAAGTGCATTATCTAGTCAAACTGCATGTCTATTACATCACAACACAGCATCACGTTACCCTAATCTCTTCATTTTTCTTTTATTTATTTATTTATATAGTCATTTGATTCTGGTCAACAACAACATGAATTCCTCCATTTCATCGTTATAATGATTATCATGCCTTGTTTCTAACTTGAAGAGCTCCCCTCTACTTCATCGAATAAGAATAATATTATATAATATGCATTTTCTAACAATTTGGTTATTTACGTATATACTATAGTTGCCGAATAAGAATCGTACTTTAATTTGCTGATCCAAGTCTTAGAAAATCACTGCAAATGCGTAAGGTCTCTCCACCAGCATATTAATGACTTTTAAAAAATAATAATTTATATTTATTAATTACATAATTCCTCAAATAAAATTATATTGAATATTTAACAACTAAGACTATATCTTAATATAGAAAAAAAAGGAAAAATGAAGTTTTTTTTTTTAAGTGATAGTATTTATGCAGGGTGTGCAAAATGGAATCAATGATTATTTTAATCTATTCGGTAAAATATTTCTTTCCTTTTATTAGAGATCTCAAATATAATTTTTAAGTATAAAATATTTTTAAATATTTAATGTAGAACATTTTAACTTTTTATGAGTAAATTCGAATTAATTAAGTTGATAATTTTAGATATTAAATAATGATTGTTTGTGTGTTTATATATAATCCAAATCTTTTAGTGGAGTGGGAGTCGTAATTTTCTACTGGATGATCATATCTTGACCCATTTTTTACATCCCCTTCTTAAAAAGCATTGGCTCTCAACTCTTGCCTTCCATAAAATATCATTATTCACTAATATACTAACGTGTTCTCCAACTTTTCATTAAAAAAAAAAACTCTCCAACTTATCATGGATTCCGGTACAAACAAAAAAAAGGAATAATTTTATAAATAAATATTGATATGGGAAATCAGTTTTGGCATATTTTTGTAATCTTTAATCATTAAGTAATTTGATACTTATTCTCTTTAAATAATATATCAATTCAAGTTTTATGAATATCTAAATTTAATGTCAGTGAATTTTCCCTCTACAGTGAACTTACTCTATTTGAACTGAATTTAATCACCTGGATTTTCCAATTATGAACATCCCAATTTTTATAATTATATGGGTTTATCACCTAAAATTTTATATTATTTTTTATGCTTGTAACTCCTAATTAAATAAATAAATCTAACAGTAGATATATAAAAATTAAACTTGTACTTGATTCATGGTATTTTCTAGTTTTTAATTGTTAAATTATTTTTTTAAATCAATAATTGAAAAGTAAATAAATAAATACAATAGACTTACAAGTTATTAAATACCTTCTTTTTAGCTATTTTTCTTTTGTCTCTCCACTTCTTACATGATAAATATATAAATGATCATGAATTGAAAAAAAATGGACACATACAATATTAATGATAAAAAAATAATTAAAAAAAAAGCATTTAACATTCTTTTGTCCTAAATATCAGGAAGAGAATAAGACATCCTAAAAGAAATCCGATTCTTTTAACAGATTAATGCTGTGAAAAAGATGTTTAATATTTACCCAAAGATAAAAAGGAGAAAACATGAAACGGACAGGCCCAGAATCGGACAAAACTAGTGGAAACTTTAGATCGCCGGTGGTGGGTTATCCACATTTCAGGACCAAAAATATTCAATTGAAAGAAAGTAAGCATATATAATATAAAGATGGCACACTCACCCATTTGATTTATTATTGTTGGGGTTTCTCACCCATCCACTTACCAATGCTCCTGCATAACATTTAAATAGTGCCTTACCCAATTATATATATAATTGGGCATTTGAACGTCACGAGGCTTATCCAAAATTCTACTTAATTACACGTAATTCAAAATAAATAAAGAAAAAAATGGCCTACTCAAAATTAACTATGAATAACTTTATTATTATTGTTGATTCTAACAATATGATTATTTAATTATAACTTTGTTTAATCTACTGCCCTAGAGCAACAATATTTACTCGACTTCGTGCCCCTTTCCTTTTAAGTATTTAAAATTTAATCCGAATTTATACCAGACAATTTCATAAAACGAATCAAATCATTTCCTTTTAAATATTTCAAAGATGCTATATAAACAAGACTCTAATAAAAAATCTATAATTACAAAAAAGAGAAAGACTCGGCATCTCATCTCATCCCTTGATATTATTTTTTTTTCACAATTCTCTATTCAGTTGCTAATAAAAATTTGTATAATTGTAATAAAAACTTTATCAAAGAAAAAAAAAGTTTATATTTTTGGTGATGAATAGGGCAAAGTAAATTTAAATTTTGTGTTATAATTTAATCTAAAAGTTAATAATTTGCAGATTATTTGGGTTAAGTTAAATGAAATATTTTTCTCATAAAAATTGATGTCCGAAATAAAATTTTCTTATTGATTCTTCCGAATAGTTTATAGATCCGTACAGTTCTCATCCAGTTTTTACTTTACTTTCAGTCCAAGAATGTGCATATGTAATGATGTCATGGCATTGACGGGCTCCTTTGACATACCCCTGTGGTGCATTCGAGATAATAATGAACTCTAAAAACTAGGAGTACTGCGAATGGAAATGACTAGTAGATCTAGCATTTTTCAACTCAAAAAGCAATATTCTATTTTTGATATTGCTTCAACGTTAATAGAGCGGTTTTTTATAGTTATTAAATGGGTATAAAATGAATTCAAACATTAATTTAATTATATGTGTCATGTTGGAATTGAATTTAGATATTAACCACTGATTATTTACTACTTGAATAATAATTTATAAAAAATATTTTTTCTTAAATACTATATAAAAGGTTTATATTATCTTATCAAAATGTTTTGTAATTTCATTATATATTAATATAAATAATACAATAAGATTTATTATTTATTTTAAATATATTATAAATTTAATTAATATTTTATGCGTTAAATATGTTCGGGTATTATTCGAATAATTTTATGCAGATTTATGACGGAATTAAGTAATTCAAAAGCATTTTTAAACTGGTTAAAACTGATTTAGATTTATATATAAATAATCAAATTTATATTCGAATAGAACATTATTCACGAACTGCTATCATTCATGGGGAAAATATATAAGCTACGCATCAACACTCATCATTTAATTAATTTATAGGTGGGTTAAAGCACGGTAATAAGTAATAACGATGTAATTTATGGGGTTGAAACTTGAAAATCAAAACAATTAGAAGAGCGATGGCCCCCTGAATTAAGCGAATACAAGGGGCTTGTGATGACACGGGTATTTCTCGTGCCACCTAACGATTACCGCGCATTGCACGTCCATTTCATGTGCTTCCTTCATGCCATCCCTGTGATCTATTATCTTCGACGTCGAAATGATCCTTATCTACTTTAAATTACCATATTACCCCCCTTATTCTTCTCTCTCTTTCTCCCCCATCTTTGCAAGGTTCCATTCAAGTGAAAGAGAGAGAGAGAGGAGATTGATATGCAATTTACTCCTCAAACACTTCGGCAAAAAGCAAATTTCAAGTCAAATTAACATCTAATTTTGAATTTTGGGTCTTATATCTCCCATTAAAATGAAGTTGTTCACTATTTTATATTCATTCATTTTCACTTTACGTATTCATGTTAATTATATTAATATTGATAAAAAAATAATAATTACCAAAAATATCTATTGCGATTTACTAATAACTCTCTTTTATCAATTCTCTAAACATATTTTAGCTCTATTAATTACCTAATTTTAGTGCAATTATGAGGATAAAACGGAGAAACATGTAATAAATATGTATTAGAGCTAAAAAATGGACGCTCAAAGTGGAATAAAAAATTTTAAAAACATATGCTAAGACAGATTGAGTATTATAAACCATGATAATTAATTGGATAATTATAAAATTGACTTAAAGAAATGAAGTATATTGAATAATAAAAACGAAAAAAAAAAAGTCTTCCCGCTATTTGGAGGTTAGAACCCCTTCCGTCTCAACTATTCTATATCTATATATAAAAAAAAAAAGAAAAAAGAAAAATAGCATCCTTTCTTATTTGACTTATTTCTTAACCTTTATACAAATATTGATATCAAGATAGGTAATTTGTAAATTAAATCTAATAAAATATAGTTTAAAGATATTTTTAATAAATAAGTATGGATAAAATAAAATAAAAATTAATATGAGTGTTGTTGATTACAAGACAATTGAATAAGAGCATGTTAAATAATTTATATTTAAATTAAAATCTATAGAAAAAAATAGAACCATATTGTGTGACAAATAAAAATGAAAATCATTGTTACATAAATTAAAATAACGGTTAAAGACTTAATTATTGAAAAGTATTTGTAAATAATTATTTTTATTAATTTAATTACATAAATAAAAGCATAAATGCATTTAAAATATTAAATAAACATAAAAGTAGAAAAATACAATTGACTTTGCTTTAAATCTTGAAAAATTAAATTAAAAAAAGTAAATTTTAAATTGACGCTTAAAGTGAAAAAGATGTAAAAATTAACGAGGAATGAGCAAAAATTTGTAAAACTGAGTTTAGTTTTTTTTTTTTCTAATAGTCGTAGTTGTCGTAAAACAAAATAAAAGCCTTTAGGGAATTAGTCACCAAAACAATTTTATATTATAATAATAATAATAATAATAAATTCCTGATTAAAAATAATAAAAAAAACTCGACCATTTGAAAATTGTGAACTTAGGAAACCAACACACACCCAAGACGAAAAGTCCAATTAATCAAACGGAAGAAAAGGCACCATTTAGCATTATGGCATGGAAAATACTAAAATACACTTGGTGCTCAGTGAAGTAACTTGGCAAACCACTAAGAAGTTGTATATATATATATAATTATAGTCGGTAGGAAATTAGTCATTTACTTGAATGTTACAGTATTGGGTATAGTTACTATGATCCGCAACCCACGCCATTAGTAGAAAGCAG
>CANXYI010866570.1:0-16416 GCA_948208565.1 Hura crepitans
CACCATTTTTGCCAAGCTTTCTCTCTCCTAATCCCATCCAAAATTCATGAAAAGCTATAAAATTAAAACCTCTATCATCCCTACACATCAAAATTCAACAATAAATTTCAAGAAAAGAGCTCAAATTGGAGAGTTTCTATACTTTGGGTGAATAGTGCCTAACTTAGGTAAATGTCCATAAATTCCATTTTTTTATTTTTGATATAAGTAGCTTAGGTAATTCTAAGAATCCCTATGGTTTTAGAATTTCATTTGGAGTTATAGATAATTTTTCACAAATTTTTTAAGTTAGAAATGTTTATGTTTAAGGTTTAAGAAATCAAGTGAGAGAAATCAAACAAACCAAGCTTAAAGTGGTGGAGAAAGAGATGTACACACACCCTAGGCATGTGGAATAACTCAAATATATTATGCCTAGCTTGTGTGTTAAGTTTTATGCATGTAACATGGTATAGAAATGTGACATTGTGAGGGTATGCATGTTAATTGTGTAAATTGGCATTATAACTATGTATTTGCCATTAAAATAATGAGATTGGTGGATTAAATTGGAATGAATTTCATGTGTAGGTGTGTGCCCATATAATGGCTAAATGGTATGTGATAATGTGTGTGTGGTGTGTGTTCATGCGATGGGCATATTGGGTGTCAAAATGAGGAGAAAATTAGAGGTAGAAATGGCAAGCAAAATGACCTAGAAATGGCATGTTGTGGCCTAAAAATATAGCTTAGGTAGAGGTGAAAATGTGAGTGGAAAACTTGGTGAATTAATATATGTTATAATGTGGGATTGATGCAAGAATAATTGTCTAAAGCAACCTTGAAATGGGACTTGAATAGTAGGAGTAATGAAAGGCACAAAATGAGAAAATTACTAAATGAATAGTGTTAGTTGCAGAAACTGACCAAATGAATAGTGAAATTTTTGACAATGGCAAAATTGTAATTATTTGTATGGATTTGGTCTAGAAATGTAACCTAAGGACCAAATAATAATAAATTCAGTCTAAAATGGTTAATGGCCTATTAGTTAGACACCCACTGGATGGGTTGATCGATTGACTAGGGGATAAAGTAGCTACTAGGTAGTCAGTCTTTTTGGGTCCCACTGCCCAGTGTTATTTGTGGCGAGTGCAACTACCGAGATTATATGATGTACCCTGCATGGTTATTGATGTATTTATGGATATTAGGAGTGGTTTACGGATGGATCCATGCTATCCACCTTTGTGCTGTTGACTACTATGATATACAGATATTAGGAGTAGTTTATAGATAGGTCCCTGCTATCTACTAGTCCAATATTAAGAGTGGTTTACGGATGGGTCCCTACTATCAGGTGAGGTAGGTGCAGCTACTTAGGCCCTAAAAGTGGGCCATTGCACAAAATGCATCCTATTGTCCGGTGTCTTAAAGTGTAGTCTGTCTGATATGGGCTTATAAAGTGATAAATTAAGAGGTAATAACTAATAAATGAACTGAGTAATCAGATATGTATGTTGATTTAAATGAATAAATGAACTCAGGGTCTTAGGAACATTTGTTGTGTATGGAACATAACATACCACATGTTTGCATGAACTAACATAATTTGTTTGAATTATTCCACCACTGAGTGTTATACTCAGCATGTCAGTGTTCTAATGCGCAGGCTATAGATAGAGCTCGGGTCAGCATCAGACATCACCACCAGTGTAGCTGCTTAGAGCCCTTGGTACTTTTGTTTTCCTTTTTGAGTAATGTAAATAGGAATGCACTTATGTATATAGATAGTGTGGGTTTATGGGATATATATACAACTGAAATTTATAACCTAAATGTATGCTTAATTATGTATGTAAATGACTTTTAGTTTTTGCATGTGTGTGTACTGATGGGTTTACGACCCTGTGATTTTGAATGGAACATGATATTGTGTTGTTGGCTATGATTTAGGGAACCAGAGGGTCTAGAAGGAGAAATAAGGGTGGATGTTGAATTAGAAGTGTTTTTCTTTACAGGTTAATTTGGGGTTAGGTACTAGGACAGCCGTTATGCTGCCCGATTTTCTATAAATGTTTGATAGTGCCTAAGAGGAGTTTAACCGGACCAAAATAGATAGTAATTAAGGAATAAATGATCAAAATGGGCTTAAGGCTAGGTTTGGTCAAACTTGGTTAAAGTTGGGTAAGAGTTAAATGAAAGGCCCCTAGGAAAATTCTAGGATGGGTGATATCAGCGGGAAGTAGCACACTCTACTCATTTTAAGTAGAAATAGGTAAGGGTGTCACAGTATGTGTACATAATTTAATTAATTTTATTTTATTTCTTCCTCGTTCCTTAATTTTTCCCTTTGCATATCTTTTAAATGCCTTAATAAAAATCCTTAAAATCATAAAAATCCATATTCCTTAAGCCTCTAAAAATTCAAGCTCGAAAATCAATAAAACATATCCTAATAACTTTGCCTGATTTTCGATAAAAATATCTCTCAATATTTAAAAATTCCAATTTTGGTGCTAATAGACTATTTGGAGCATTTAAGTATCAAGTTGTATTGATTCCAAATTATTTTGAGAGAAAATTTAATTATTTTACTGTTCAGCTTTGTTTATGGCACTATTCACAAAACACTGTCGTAAAATGTTTTTTGGCAATTTAACTACCTTAATAACATTAGATTGACTGCAAATTTTGCTTAAAATCCTTTTATAATTAATACTTCCCATTGGTCCAATGAGTGTGACTCGAGTTTTGGGAAGCACTATTCATATTGAGAAATACTATTGATAAAAGTCAGGATTTTAGAGACATTACATTACTTCCTCTTTTAAAAAAATTTCCTCCTTAAAATTACATAAATTAAAAAATGGTGTGGATACTAGTCCTTCATCTGAGCCTCAGTCTCCTAAGTTGCCTTTTTCCATGCCATGATGTTACCATAAAACCTTTACCAAAGGCATGATTTTGTTTTGCAATTCTTTAATCTCTCGGGCTAAGATACTCATTAGCTCCTCTTTGTATGACAAATTTGAATGTATATCCACTTCTTTAGCTAACAACACATGTGTTGGATTTGATATGTATATTCGTAGCATAGACACATAAAATACATCGTGAATCTATTGTAACTTAGGGGTAAAGCTAGTCTATAAGCTAATGGACCCACATGTTTTATTTTCTCGTATAGCCCAATGACATATAGACTTAGCTTACCCTTTTTGCCAAATCTCAACACTTTCTTCCATAGAAATACCTTTAGAGAAACCTTATCGCCCACTTCACACTGGATGTCTCTTCTTTTTAAATCCACATAGGACTTTTTGTCTATTTGAAGTAGCCTTAAGCCTATCTTTGATAATCTTCACTTTCTCTATCACATCTTTAACTAAATCTAGCCTTATAAACTTGTTCTCACTAAGCTCACTCTAGTAGAATAGAGTTGTACATCTCCTCCCATATAAGGCTTCATAAGGAGCAATACCTAGACTCACTTGGTAACTGTTATTGTAGGATAACTTTGCCAAAGAGAGGTAATGGTCCCAATTGCCTTAAAAATGGATGGCATAACTTCTCAACATATCCTTTAGAACTTGGATTACCCTTTTTGACTAACTATCTATTTATAGATGAAACAACATGCTAAAACTAAGTTTAGTTCCTAAAGCATTATAAAGATTCCTCTAAAACCTAGATGTACACCTAGGATCCTCATTAGAAATGATGAAAGACAACACCCTGTACAACTAAATGAACTTATCAATATATAGCTCTACTAACTTTTCCAAAGAGAAATCTATCCTCACTAGTATAAAGTGTGCTGACTTAGTCAATTTGTTAACTACAACCCATATAGAGTAGCATTTGTGCTTAGTCATCGACAGACCAACTATAAAATCCATGGTGACCCAATCCCATTTCCATTTTAGAATAGCTCTAGGATGAAACAATTTAGATGAAACATAATGTTCGGCCCTAACTTATTGACAAGTAAACCACCTGGTCACAAAATTAGCTACATCTCTCTTCATGCTTAGCCACTAATAAACTCTTTTCATGTCTTGGTACATCTTGGTGCTAGCATATAACACCCCCTGCCAGATCTCTAATGAAACCAGACATGAGATGCTACTTTTCATGGGTCACCCATTCTAAATTCTACCCCATATGTCATTTACTTAACTCCTATGGGTCTAGCTACTAGATAAACTATTTACTATTATTTTCCTGCCAGACATGAGATGCTACTTTTCATGGGTCACCCATTCTAAATTCTACCCCATATGTCATTTACTTAACTCCTATGGGTCTGGCTACTAGATTAACTATTTACTATTATTTTCTTACTACCCCTTTATCTTATACTTATTAAGATTGTATTTAGCTAATGAAAACATTTTATCCAACATTTCTAAGATTTTTGAAATTTTGGCAACATAACAGCTACTCGGGAGAAAAACTAAAATTTTCTACTTGTATAAAACACTTGTAATATAGTCTTAAGATTAACACACATCTTTGGATCCTCTTAATCCATTATTGAATCATCTTAACTAATTATGACAATGTTCTATGCAATAATGTCCTTATAAATATACACTAATCAAATCAATTTCTATCATAATTACATTGACATTTAACAAATTATTACACTTATATTACATACAAATTATGAATTAAACTAAATAAAGCTGAAGCTCTTTTAAAAAAGAGTCTTTACCTGACAATACAAGGACTTTTACATAAGTGCCCAACTAAAAAACTCATCTAAATAATATAAAGGATTCTACCCCTTTCACAGCATGACTTTTTAATTCACATTACTATATTTCAAGGATGCACCTGTTAAACTTGAGCTAAACCTACGCATCAAGAGAACTAATACGCTAAGTAGATGCTTAGTGGTGTGTTCATTGAAATACACATATAACATAAGTATCATTATCATGCACACAATCTAAACATATGAATATATTAATAATTATGGTAATTTACGATTTCCTAAATCCAAAAGCTTATTAGTATCAATTCATACATTATGGTAGGGTCTAACTTAGGTGTTAAATTGACATCAAATACACTACCATCATTCTTGTTAAATTCACACATTATATATTCATGAAGACATGCAATATTGAGAGATGTTATTAATATAAATTCACACATCTATAATATCATACATTAATCACAATTTGTTTACATGTAATTCCTATTAACCTATTGGCATTGGTTACTATCTTTTACTATTTCTACAATATTCACATTTCTTGGAACTCTCTCTAGTTAGTTATAATACTTCTCTTATAAAAAAAACCTAAAAATATTAGAAACTTTGTTGTAACCAATTCATTTATGATTTATTTTCATTTGAATCTTTATTTAATTCATTCAAGCAATGATTTCATAAAATCTTTTAACTTGGCCCATATTTGAGAGACTAACTCTGCAAGACTAGATAATGGCATCCATCTTGTATAGTGGTCCGTATTTTGTACTTCAGCATCTCTAATACCTATAAGTTAAGGCTTTCTGAACAGTACCTTTAAAGCTCAAATAGTGTGTCTGAAGTGTCGGGTCACCTTCACGAGGCTTGAGGCAAGGTGTGTTGGTCTAGAAACTTTGAGAGGCTTGAAAATGATGAAAATGATCTAATTTAAAGATTTAGCAGAACTAATAAATTATTTTAGGTTGTAATCAAGTAGGCCATAGGCTCAAATGGATTTAGGCTAGGAATGACCAAGGATGTACCTAGACAAACCTGAAAATACCATACCTTGAAGATCAAAAATTCCTCTGAGCCTATTTGTGAAGGAATTTTTTAATTTTGAGGTCGTTTGCTACTTTTTCTTAATTTTAGGTTTTATATGTAAATCGAGGCAGTTAGTTAACTGTCCTGTCGAGGGAATTTGGTCATGAAAATTTACGAGCCTCTAAATAGGACTAATCAAAGATTTTTAAAATAAATGCAACAACTTTTGGTGGTTTGGGTGAATTTTTAAAATTCCATGAAGTTTCTACCGAAATCGTGCATTTTTTAGGTGCTCAGATGACATGTTTCCCCACCTAAGCCACCTTAGCCTTATACTCCATTATGCCACCTAAATATCCACTTTGCATAAATACCTCACCCCCTTAACCTTTCTCTTTTTTCTTCCTTTTCCCTCTCCTGATGCCATTTTTGTAACACCCCCTGCCTATTTTCCACTAAAAATAGGCAAGATGCGCTACTTCTTATAAGGTCACCCATCTTTAGATTTTCCCAGGGGCCTTTCATTTAAATCTTACTTATATTTATCCTATTCAGTCCTTATTTATTTGATAACAGCTCCTATGGTCTAAGGAAATCTTGTTAGGCTTATGACATTCACACGCTTAATCTTAGTGTCAATTATCGGCCTAGGCTTTATTTACGGCTATTGATTCAATTCTCCCTATGGTAGGTTACTATCCCAGTAATACCAAGCATTTTAACATCTAATCAACCGCAATAACATGCACAAGTGCTTATACTCACTTGTACCATGCAATCTAATCATGTAATATCATACCTAGATAGTCACTGTCTACACTACTGATTGTCTGCTTCATATCCTCCATACATCTACCCCATGCACATTGAAAACCCGATACACTGAGTATACACTCAATGGTGAATTTAATCAAACATATTATGTACTCTACTGCATGCAAACATATAAGACTTATTATGTATGCTTGTTAAAATTTTCCTTTCCTTTCCTTATGCTCTCATTTATGATTATCTATCAAGGTAGTTATATTATCATTCTACCAAGTTATTGATTCTTACCCTGTTTAATTATCATAATAATATTGTTCCACCACCTATGTATATCCTTCCTTAGTGTATTTCCATTATTCCATTTGGTTCAGTTGCTACACGTACATTTCTTGCTATCTTTCAGTATATTAACTAATTTTTGCTATAACTTAACCCTTTCAAGGTCGTTTCTTGTTCAGTTGCCATTTTCTTCATCTTTTATTTCTTTAGATGATCTCATTAAATTTGTATAAGTTCATCTAATCTCTACCTTTACAACTGTCCTATCACTCTTAGTACATTTGTCATATACTTATTTCAATTAAGGTAGTTTATACCTCAAATTTCACATTTACATTATTAAATATAGTCAAATCCTATTTATTAATACCACTTATCCTTATGGTTCGAGAAGAACTCCTAGCAACTAAATAATGGGATCACAATGTGTAGTGGCCACTATTTTGGGCCTTGGCTGCTGCACTAGCCCCTATAGTTCGAGAACTAGACAAGAAGTAGGATAGTGCCCTGGCTCGCATTATAGACCCCAACATCTGTACACAACTATCATCCGATACTCTAGGGAGACGTCCGTAGACCACTCCCCATACCAGACTAGCAGATCAATATCATCATCCTGTGGTGGATTCTTAAGGATCGGTCTGTAGACCACTCCCTATATCCATAATAGTAACCTGTAGGGCAGTGGCTTATCACAGAACCTAAGCGGCTGCACCTGCCATACACAAGCTAGATCCATACATACTTAGCCTTTAACAGCTACTAATCCATAGTTGACCGGTCAACCTATCTAGTGTATGAACACCCATAAATTTCCAACTTTCCCTTTCAATTATCTTTGTAGTTTTCCCCAGTAAGCATGTAATCATTTTCCATTATACTTTAACCATCCATGTTTTATAGTTATCCTATTATTTATTCATTAAGGAATATCGCTTCATTTCTATAAGCCTTAATAGATTATTCCATGGATATTATTTTACATAGTTCTTGTATAACTGTGTTGTAACATAGGTTTTAGGTTTCATAATTTTAGTTCATTATTACTATTCTTTAATAATATTTATTTTCTACACAGTATAATAAATTACATAATAACTATTATGACCTTCTTTATGAAGTCTACCCCATTTTAAATTCTTATATTGCTATTAATTAGGCCCTCTTTTCATGTCTTGAAATTATTAATATTTCCAATTTTGATTTCCTAAACATTATTCACAGGTTATTGTGCATTAATAAATTCTCCTTATTTCACCTTACTTTATTCCTTTTGTCTTTTTATTATTTGTCAGCTCTATATTCCATTCTGGTCTTGCTTTAGCCTAATTAATTTTTTTTTCTTTTATCATCTATTTATTCTAGTTATGTTTAGGTTAAAAAGACACATATTTTAATTTATTTTGTCCGGTTGTATTTTTCGGATAGCTACAGGTCATCGTAAATTTTTAGACAGTTACGGGTCCATTTTTCATAATCGTCACTATTCATTTGGTACATTTTCCATACCAATTTATTTACCTATTCCATTTCCCTCTCCACCTCAATCCTTTACCTCCTGATTTATGTTATTTCCTTCAACATTACATTTATTTTACCATTTTAATTTATTAATGCAAACCCTACAATCTTACCCCCTAACTTACAATATAAAATCATTATTTCCATCCCAAAAATTCTAAACAACATTTCTCAATTCAAACCTAATTTTTTATGTGATATTTCTCTATGTCACCATTTTACATTCCCTATTTTCATGCCTTTCCACCACATACATTACTCATACCCTATATCTCATTAATTTTCCATATAGCCATATCATTCCATGATCTTCGCATGTCATGCATCATCATACCATCCTACTCCCACATGCCAACTAACCATACTTGCCTACTCATACCATGGCATACATGACATACACATAGCCATATATGCAACACATGCCTACACATCCATTTAACATCCAATTCACATTTTTAACATCCTACATCATCAATATACACCTTCTAGCATTCATTTCACGTACTCACATACATGCACAAGTATGAAACCCCAACTTTCATACACATACCCATACCGTCAATGCCATGTTATCCTAACATATATAATGTGTTTCAAGTAAATTCACTTACAACGGACTCTCGGTTATTCTGAAGCTACTCCAGAACACTTGATTTCCTTTTCCTCCACCTTGAAACACTATTCCTTAAACTTCTATACAAGGTTTCAAACTTTGAAAATTCCTATAAAATTACAAAAAGGTCCAAAATAAAATCTATTTCTTCCCTTAATATCACCATACCGAATACTATGGAAGAAAAATAAAAACTCAAAGCAAAACCAGCTTACTCACCAAAAGAACACTATTTATCAAGTGTTCATTTTTAACTTTATAGACCTCGTTTCTTCATTCTATCACTTGGTGTGTCTTCAGGGGACCATAAAGGCTCAAGAACACATCATTTTTGTGTTTTTATAGTGGGAGAAGAGAGAAGAAAGTAAGAAAAATGGTGGCTTTCTTGCCCAAAAATAGTGTCGGCTTTGACTAGAAGTGGGAGAAGATGACCACTTTTATCCTTCCATCCTTCCTTATATATGTCCCCTTAGGTGTGTATTCAAAGTGGATGGCCACGATCGCGCCATGTGGCGATCGGATAGCCTAAATTGATCTAATTTATGATTTTAACTTTGAAATTCCAAAATATTTCCTATAAATCTCTAAAACTTACCATTCTAGTCCCAAAAATTCTTATTTATATTCACTAAGGGCCTCGCAAAATTTTAGCTTGAAACTCCTTCAAGAGCTAGGGTTACTATTCACCTTAGGCCATTTTAACCTTTAAAAATTCATAAAATTTTCCCTAAAAATATTCATTCTAGTTTTAAAAATCCTTGCCTAGTGTCCTAAAAGGCCACGTAAAATTTCAAGTCAAAAGTTAACAGTTGACTTTCAAGCACTATTCACCCACTAGAATAAATTATTCCTAAAAAAATATATGTTGCCCTCAGAAAAATACAATTCCTTCTCCATCATATTCAGTGGAATTTTTGAGGTTCAGGGTATGATATTTTTGAGTCCGTTCGGGCACTTCCCGGAGCTATCCCGATCCGACCTCACTTTATCTCTGTAAATAGTAGTTCTCGACCCAAAATGATTTTTTGGTTCTACTAAAATTTTTATTTCATTTGTTTTGACCACTTTCAAACCTGTCAAAGTTTTATGGCCAATATGCTAGTCAACAGACTCAGAATGATGGCTCGCACCGTAGGGAACATTACTCGAGCCTAGATAACATTGTTCATATGCCTTGGCATACAGGCATTACAAATCTTCCCTCTTAAGAAATTTCATCCTTGAAAGTTCTAGCAGTTACATGTTTATTTGTCTCAACCTTTCATTTCTATAGTTCCACACTTATTTCCTTTCATTAGGATCAAACCCCTTGTATCCTTATGTACCCAAATCTTTATAGATACATCTCTATTTTTATTGATAACATCAAGTACTATTAATGCATTCTTACTTATTCACCTTATCTCTATCCCTTTATTTCAGTCACACTGTTCACCCTATTTTATCATTATCAAGTATAATTCTATAATATATTACATTAACATTTGCAAGTAATACCTTTGCTTAGCTTTATTACAATATCCTTCCCTCATTAGGCTTCCATCTAATACCTTTAAATGCTAGGTTATACCCTTTTTATTCTCCTTTATTATTATAGTCTTTAAATCCCTTTATCTTAATTCCATTTCAATAGACTTTTTTGCCCATCTCACATATATGCTATATACTTTTTACCTTATCTCACACGTAGTCTATATTATCCTCCCTTCATTACTTGTTCCATTTAGTTCATTTATTCCCACTTTCCTTCGTTCTAACATTTCAAAGCACTTTATCTTTTAGATTCCTTTTGGATGTCTATTCGATTCCTTTTTCTCACTTTATCCTCCTTACAGAGGTTATTGGTTTACTAATCATTTTATTTACTTCTCCTCTAAATTTTCAAAGGGGTAATTTAACTATCTATATGTTATTATGACTCATCATCACCTCTTTCATGGTTTCATTTCTAGTGTCCCTATAGGATTCATATCTAAACTCTTTTCTAAGTTTGCACATTAGTATTAGTACTAGCCTTTCTCTTCTTCTACTCTACATTTCCTCATCACTCTCTCTTTACTATAATCACACTGTACTTCTCTCTTTACATTCACTCTATCAAGTCCCCTTAATATCAGGGCTATCATCATTCTATGCTCAATTTCCAAAACACAATGCATAGAGTTTTCATTATCGAAAAACATATTATGTATAATGAAATTGCGCAAATGACAAGATGCACCTTAAACTTTACAATGCAATGCTCGGCCCGATAGTCAATACATCAAGGAAGAGCAACAGCCCTCACTCTCAAGGACCTTGACAGTCAACCTCTACTGCTATTTTACCCAAATTGTCAAACTATAAGGTCCTACCATCTCTCTACTACTATTAAGGTTTCATTTTTATCACATTTTTAATATCCTCAACTCTACCTTCTTGCCTAATCCACATGTTTCTTGTTACTCTTTTATCCAAGTATTCTAAACTTAAGTCATAGAATTCCTGCACCTCTCACAACTTAACAATGACTTCTTTAGCACACTTCCAACCTATAGGCATTTAAATCGCCTTATTTATAAGCCATCTCAATTCTTTTCTTTCAAGTTCAGGAGATATTTACTTTCATTAGGTATAACATGGTAATCACTCTTTTTCTTGGCTAACTTTCGAATTTACTTGTTATCATTTCTTCCTTCCCATTGCTTACCTAGTTTTCACCTTTTCCTTCTCCAATAACATTATTGCCCTATCTGGGCTTCTGTAGCAACATTAGCAACTCACATTAGGAGGAAAAGAATCACATGAAGTGATACTACCATCATTTCAGTCCGCTATTCTCTATCTCAAGAAGTTCACATAGTCATTTCATCAATTAGCTCTGAATAAGTCCTTATTCACTAGCAGTGTAGCGACTATCCATAATCCAAAACACCTAAGGCACACATGCATTACTATCTAGAACTACTAAAACCTGCTCTGATACCACTAAATGTAACACCCCTACCCATTTTCCACTGAAAATAGGTAAGATGTGCTACATCCTGTGAGGTTACCCATCCTTTGATTTCCCCAAGGGCCTTTCATTTAACTCTTACTTATATTTATCCTATTTAGTCCTTATTTACTTAATAATAGCTCCTCTGGTCTGAGATAATCCCGTCAGGCATATGACATTCGTACACCTAATTTTAGTGTCAATTATCAGCCTAGGCTTTATTTAGGACTATCGATTTAGTTCTCCTTTTGGCAGGTTGCTATTCGAGTAATACCAAGCATTCTAACATCCAATCAACCACAATAATATGCACAAGTGCTTCTACTCACTTGTACCAAGTAATTTAATCATGTAATATCATACCTGGATAGTCATCGTCTACACTGTTGATCGTCCACTTCATATCCTCCATACATTTACTCCCTATGCATCAAAAACCCGATACGCTGAGTATACACTAAATAGTGAATTTAACCAAACATATTATGTACTCTACCGCATGCAAACACACAAGACTTATTATGTATGCTTGTTAAAATTTTCCTTCCCTTTCCTTATGCTTTCATTTATGATTATCTGTCAAGGTAGTCATATTATCATTCTGCCAAGTTATTGATTTTTACCCTATTTAATTATCATACTAGTATTGTTCCACCACCTATGTATATCCTTTCTTAGTGTATTTCCATTATTCCATTTGGTTCATTTGCTACACGTACATTTTTTGCTATCTTTCAGTATATTAACTAATTTCTCCTATAACTTAACCCTTCTACGGTCGTTTCTTGTGCAGTTGCCATTTCCTTTATCTTTTATTTCTTTAGATGATCTCATTAAATTTGTCAAAGTTCACTTAATCTCTACCTTTACAACTGTCCTATCACTCTTAATACATTTACTCATATACTTATTTCAATTAAGGTAGTTTGTACCTTAGATTTCACATTTATGTCAGTGAATTTAGTCAAATCCTATTTATTATTACCATTTATCCCCACGAGTTCAGGAAGAACTCACAGCCACTGGATAATGGGATCACAATGTGTAGTGGCCCCCATTTTAGGGCTCGACTACTACACCAACACCTAGAGTCTGAGAATTAGACAAGAAGCAGGATGGTGCTGTGGCCCACATTATGGACCCCGGCATCTATACATAACTATCATCTGATACTCTAGGGACATGTCTATAAACCACTCCTCATACCAGACTAGTAGATCAATATCATCAACCTGTAGTGGATACTTAGGGATCGGTCTGTAGACCACTTCCCATATCCATTATAGTAACCTGTAAAGTAATGGCTCATCACAAAACCTAAGCAGCCGCACTCGCCATACACAGGCTAGATCTATACAAACTCAACCTCTAGTAGCTGCTAATCCCTAGTTGACTAGTCAACCTATCCAGTGTATGAACACCCATAAATTTCTAGCTTTCCTTTCAATTATCTTTGTAGTTTTCCTTAGTAATCATGTAATAATTTTCCACTATACTTTAACCAACCATGTTATATAATTATCCTATAAATTATTCCTTAAGGAATTTCGCTTCATTTCTATAAGCTTTAATAGATTATTCATGGATATTATTTTACATAATTCTTACATAACTGTGTTGTAACATAGGTTTTAGGTTTCGTAATTTTAGTTCATTGTTACTATTCTTTAATAATATTTATTTTCTATACAGTCTAATAAATTACACAATAACTATTATGATCTTCCTTATGAAGTCTTCCACATTTTTAATTCTTATATTGTTATCAATTAGGCCCTATTTTCATGTCCTAAAATTATTAATATTTCCAAGTTTGATTTCATAAGCTTTATTCATAGCTTATTGTGCATTAATAAGTTCTCTTTATTTCACCATACTTTATTCCTTCCATCTTTTTATCATTTATTAGCTCTGTATTCCATTCTGGTCCTGCTTTAGCCCAATTAATTCTTTTTCTTCAGTCGTCTATTTATTCTAGTTATGTTCTTGTTAAAAAGACACAGATTTTAATTTATTTCATTCGGTCATATTTTTCAGATAGCTATAGGTCATCGTAAATTTTTAAATAGTTAAGGGTCTATTTTTCGTAACTATCACTATTCATTTGTTACATTTTCCATACCAATTTATTTATCTATTCCATTTTCCTCTCCACCTTAATTCTTTACCTCCTGATTTATGTTATTTCCTTCAACATTACATTTATTTTACCATTTTAATTTATTATTGCAAACCCTAAAATCTTACCCCCTAACTTACCATATAAAATCATTGTTTCCATCCCAAAAATTCTAAACAACATTTCTCAATTAAACCTAATCTTTTATGTGATATTTCTTATGTCACCATTTTACATTCCCTATTTTCATGCCTTTCCACCACATACATTATTCATACCCTACATCTCATTAATTTTCCACATAGCCATATCATTCCATGATCTTTACATGTCATGCATCATTATACCATCCTATTCCCACATGCTAACTAACCATACTTGCTTACTCATACCATGCCATACATGGCATACACATACCCATATATATAACACATGCCTACACATCCATTTAACATCCAATTCACATATCCAACATCTTAAATCATCAATATACACCTTTTAGCGTGCATTTCACATATTCACATACATGTACACACATGAAACCCCAACTTCCATACATATACCCACACCTTCAATGGCATGTTATCCTAACATACATAATGTGTTTTGAGTAAATTCACTTACAACAGACTCTTGGTCATTCTAAAGCTACTCCAGAAACCATGATTTTTTCTCCTCCACTTTGAAGCACCATTCCTTAAACTCCCATACAAGGTTTCAAACTTTGAAAATTCCTGCAAAATTACACAAAGCTCCAAACTTAAATATGTTTCTTCCTTTAACATCACCATACCCAATACTATTGAAGAAAAATAAAAACTCAAAGAAAAACCAACTTACTCACCAAAAGAACACTATTCATCAAGTGTTAATTTTTTACTTTTTGGACCTCCTTTCTTCATTCTGCCACCTAGAGTGTCTTCAAATAACCATGGAGGCTCAAGAACATTTCATTTTTATGTGTTTTATTATGGGAGGAGAGAGAAGAATGCAAGAAAAATGCTAGCTTCCTTACCTAAAAATGGCATCGGGCTAGAAGTGGCAGAAGATGACCACTTTTATCCTTCCATCCTTCCATACATATGTCCCCTTAGGTGTGTATGCAAAGTGGATGGCCACGATCATGCCACGTGATGATCAGATGGCCTAAATTTATCCAATATATGATTTTAACTTTGAAATTCCAAAATAATTCCTATACATCTCCAAAAATTACCATTCTAGTCCCAAAAATTGCCAATTATATTCACTAAGGGCCCCAAAAAATTTTAGCTTGAAACTCCTTCAAGAGCTAGGGTTACTATTCACCTTAGGCCATTTTTAGCTTTCAAAAAATCATAAAATATTCCTTGGACCTCTAAAAATATTCATTCTAATTTTTAAAATCCTCACTTAGTGTCTTGAAGTTTCACATAAAATTTTAGGTCAAAAGTCAACAGTTGACTTATTGGCACTATTCACCCGCCATAATAAAATATTTTGAAAAATATCTATTAACCTCAAAAAATTATAATTCCTTCTCCATCATACTCAGTGGAATTTTTGAGGTTCAGGGCATGATATTTTTGGGTCTGTCTGGGCACTTCCCAGAGCTTTCCCGGTCTAACCTCACTTTATCTCTATAAATAATAGTTCTTGACTCGAAATGATTTATTAGTTCTACTAAAATTTTTATTTCTTTCATTTTCACCCACTTTCAAGCTTGTCAAAGTTTTATGGCCAATATACCAGTTAACAGACTTAGAATGATGGCTCGCACCATAGGGAACATCACTCGAGCCCAGATAACACTGTTCATACGACCTTAGCTTATGGGCATTACATGTTTTACTTTCATCCGTTTATTTTCATGGCTTCTTAAGTTCTTTTATCTCTCTAATTACCATAAAAAATTCCATTGATAAGTTCTAAATTGATCTTTAAATGGTTTGGAGACCATAGATGTCTATAGAATCCAAGAAAATTCAAAGAGTCTTTAAGTGTTCATAAAGGGTGCTTGGAAACCAAATTGTGTGTGTAAGTGTTTCCTCCCTTTTTATTTTATTTCCTAAAGGACTTTACAATTCTAAGAGTGCTTATGTTCTTGGATTTTCATCTGGGAACTTATAGAATTTTCTATGGATTTTCTAAGGGGAGGAGGCATGTATGGAAGAATAAGGAAAAGAAAGGTTCAACAAGGAGAATAAAGGTACCAAAGGCTAAGCAAGGCACTATTTCAAGTGAAGGTCAATGAATTTAATGTATTTGAGGCATGCCATCTAGAAATTATGTGCAAAATATGTAGAAATGGTGAATTGACTTGTAGGTAAGATGGTTAGTGTAGGTAAAATAGTGTGTTATGCTTATATTGGGGTTAATTCTATGTTAAATGAATGAATTGTGTGGTGATTAGGTGGAAGGAATGAAGG
>CANXYI010866906.1:0-18301 GCA_948208565.1 Hura crepitans
ATTCTAAAGACAACTCACCTCACCCCAAAGACCACAAGTCCATCGACATCGATGCTGTTGCCGCTACCTCCGGCTCCAATCGCCGCCCTAGAGGCCGCCCTCCTGGCTCCAAGAATAAGCCGAAGCCTCCCATCATCGTAACCCGCGACAGCCCCAATGCTCTCCGATCCCACGTGCTCGAGGTCTCCAACGGCAGTGATATCATGGAGAGTGTATCCAATTATGCCAGGAAAAGAGGAAGAGGTGTTTGTGTGCTTAGCGGCAATGGGACTGTTGCCAATGTTACGCTGAGGCAACCAGCTTCTCCTGCTGGGAGTGTCGTCACTTTGCACGGTAGGTTCGAAATTCTCTCTCTCTCTGGAACGGTACTTCCCCCACCGGCGCCGCCTGGGGCTGGAGGTTTGTCTATATTTTTGTCCGGCGGACAAGGGCAGGTCGTTGGCGGAAGCGTGGTAGGACCTTTGTTGGCATCTGGCCCGGTTGTTCTAATGGCTTCTTCATTTTCAAACGCTGTTTTTGAGCGTTTGCCATTGGATGAAGAGGAAGGAACGGTTCAAGTTCAGTCAACAGCCTCACAGTCTTCCGGTGTGACTGGAAACGGAGGTGGGCAGCCGGGGGATGGGGGTGGGGGTGGAGTTGGAGGTGGGAGTGGCGGTGGTCTTTTTAACATGGGAGGAGGAGTGGGAAATTACCCCTTCGGAGGAGATGTATTTGGATGGGGGGGAAATGCTGGTAGGCCTCCATTTTAGTCGGCGAGGAGGAATGTTGTGAAGAATGTGATAAAGAGAGATGTTGGAAGATATGAAATGGTTCTGGTCATCAATGGATTGAGAGGTGAAGCGAAGTCCTGGAAACCATATAAAGATATGTATGTTCATGGCCTTTGCTACAGACTGCTCATGCACTCAAGTAAGTTGAATTTCATGTGTAAAAACCATTAGGGTTCCCTTTTTTTTATCGAGTCATCTAACTTGGGGTTTGATATTTAATAATTGGCAGTTGTATACCTAGAGGGTTATATAGTATATTAGTTATGTGTTTCCGCTTCTTGGGCTGCAGTAGTTGTGTTTTTGATTGAATTTCAGAATAATATTTATGTGCTTCAACTTTGTTTATTTCTATTTGAATTTTTTATAGAATGTGTCATTTATAATATATAGTCTCTTGTTTTTCAATAATTTATGAAATTGAATAATATCTGAATCAAAATTGTATTACATGCATGTTTGATTACCTAGCAAGTACTCTTTTTCTTTTTCTTTTTCTTTATTATATATTTTTTTAATAATAATAATAATTGGTGCTTTGTTTTTAGCATAGTTGTTTGAAATGAAATAATGTAACTATGTTGGTGTTTGCATGTGACCATGTCTTCTCCATCTCTTTTAAGTTGCATCTCATTTTCTGGTTACTCTTCTAAGAGAAAAGCTTAGTGAAGAACCTTAAAAGTCTGTTCCTCCTGCACAGCAAAAGAAAACCCTACTTCTCAACTTCGACAACATGCACGCACAAACTCTCTCTTTTCCCAAACTTGCATTATTTTGAGCAAAGCGTTACGGCAGTAGAAGAAACTATAAGCAAGTGAAAAGAAACTTCTCTTGTCAGTTACAAAGCAGGCGAACATCCCTCCTATTTCCGATTTTTCTGGCATGGAAACAAAAAAAAAGGAATTGTGCTAGTTAGCTACTAATTCGATCCCTCTTTCTCTTGTTTGATACCGGAACATTAGTGATTCAATGTTGCGCTGGTCATGTAATAACTATAGCGGTTGTGCAGAAACATACATTTTTCTTTTAAACAAATATGAGGTGGGGTTTGATTATAAGCAATGAAATGTCCTCTTTGGCCAAAAATAGACTATGCTATTCTATGCATTAATACGCATATCTGGGCCCAAAAATTCAAGTTTAGCATCTTAGATTGAAAAATAAATATTTTTTAGCCAAAACTCTCCACCACAAACCAAATTTAACATCTCCACCTGTAAGAAGAAGAACACATTATGATATGGTAGTAATATATATGACGTGAATATGTATTGTATGATAATTAAGAGAAACATTTGAATTTACTCAAATCCATCACTCTCTCGCTTTTCTTCCTAAATTATGTCTTTTACCTCTTACAATCCTCTTTCTTTGTTCCTAAATGCTGTGTAATTAATGCACATTTCAGATTTAACACTCTCATGTTGGCGTTGAAAAATGTTTATTATTTGCATTATTTATAAGTATAAATTGAGGGGTCCTTCTTATATGCTCAGCTCCTTTTTTTTCAAATTAAAAAAAAAAAGGTTTTGGGAGAAGGGAGATAGATGAGCCTTTTTTAGTACAAAAATATGAAGCATAATAGTATTTTAGCTCAACTGATTATCAGTGGTTCGTAAAAGTTCTCAATTCAATAAATTAAAACAATCTTCTACTATTCTATAATTCATTCACAATCAATTATTCCGATGAAAGTTTCATTTGTAGGATAATTGCACTCAGATGGTTGATGAGCAAAAGCACTCTTCTTCTTCTTTCTTTTTTTTTTTGGAAGATGATTTGATCTCATTAATTGGAAATGCAACTTCTTAAAATTTAATCAAAATTAATTAATTAAAAAAAAACAATTATCAAGATATATGGCTATGCCAAACATTCTAATCAAATCTGAACTTAAATCTTCAAATTGCTAGCCTAACATTTTGATTGTTGAAGCAGTTCAAGTAGAAGTATTTGGAACGAAAATTGGGCAGTGAACCAGGTTTGCGTTTAGAATGGATGATTTCATGTGTGATTATCTTACACTACTTTGATAATTCATAAAAGAAATTGCATTTTGAGGAAGAGAATCGAGCATTTTACTCCTTTCAATTGAACAAGAAATTAAAAGCAATTTGTTAGAGACAGAGGAGAAGGGTGAGTCCACCATACGTCAAAAGCAGACAACGGAATTGATGGCTGCCACTAGAAGAGGCACATTCAGTGCAAATGACGTTGTTGAGTGTTCCAATATGGCTGCTTCTTCAAATAGTGGAAGTCCATTCAATTAATTAATGGCTGCATGCATCTCTTCACAAGAATTCAAAACCGTCGTTGAATATGACATGAGAGTTCCCACCAACGTCAGTAGAAACAGCAGATAGTTTTTGATAAAAGAAATTCCAAGCAATCATTGATTGCATTCGGAATAAAATGAAGCCTCCTTGTGACGTGACCACCCTCTTATTCCTTTCGCATTATGATTGTTGGTGATAGTGGCAGAAGAACTCAATGCTCTCATCTTCCAACCCAAAAGAACATACATCTTCTCGATGGGACCCCTTGAATGGAGCCAAATATTAATATTGTCTTCACCCTGGAACCTTTCCACTACTCTGCTCTACTTCATCTGGGGAACCATGTTGATGTTGCTTAAGAAGCTATTAGGGATCTTAGGGTGCTTTTATTTTCTCTAATCCAAGTCTTAGGCACGTTTGTGTAGATTATTATATGTATTGGTATTGCCAGCGATCGCAAAAGCACTAAGTTTTTTTTTTTTTTGCAATCACTAGCTAGGACTATTAATTTCTCGAGAAAGGACTGTAATTATAAGTTGTTGCCATGAAATGTGGAATGGCACGGCCATGTTGATTGATTGAGTCACCTCATCTGATCCAATATTCATGGTAGCCTAGTACTGTTTTGCCCTACGTGCTTGTTGTACCGCTGCCTATAAATTCAATAATCAATTAAAGCGGGGGCAAACATTTCACTTTAATTAATTTAACCCAAACTTTTTTTTTTAAACAAAAAAAGCCCAAGTTTGTCATGTAGGCATGTAGCCAAAGCAACTACACGTGTATAGCATTAGTATGTATTCGCATTCTATTGCTAAAGATGGTTCGGAGTGCATCAGTCCGGCCATGTCAAATCATTTTACGCATTTATCCATCCCTTCAAATGTACCCACAGAAAACCTTAATTAAGGACGAACCGCTAGACTTGTAACCTTTCTCACTAGTTAGCTGAAGTCAGAAAATATTAAGGCAGTCAATCATCCTCACCTATTGCAAGTTGCTCATCCCTCAACCCCCCCTATTGTTTCCTTATCATCAATTACAATAATTGCCCTTCCGAGTTGCCGGATTCAACACCCCATGCGACACCTGCCCTGCGGCCATTTAACGACCTTTGCTTTGCGGGATTAGGGTATTGGTCATATTTCTAATCTAAACCAAAACTCAAGAATATTGGATCGCATTTTACTTGATATCTCCAAGACCACAACAAAACTACTCGTCATCAGACCAGTTGCCAGCTGCTAGTGGTCATTGATGAGCAACCGCCCACACAGATCCAGGCCACTTGCTCCTTAAATCTGCTCCATGCTTCGAATTTTAGGACTAACAAATTTCTGAAATTTAATCTGTCAAATGCGCATAAGATTACTAACAACTACAAAGTCTACCAGTTTCAACTATTTCACAATAATAAATATCTAAACAATCCCTTCATTGCTATTTTTATCCTCGTGCTTTGGTCTCCCCAAATGATCATCACACTCTTGACAACTACAGATTGCTTTGGCTCACAATAGCAGAAAATTAAGCAGACCCTCGCTCTAAAGGAACACGAACATAGAGTCGACCATGAAGACTCACCACTGCAGATGTCTGAAGTGGATCAATTCTTGAAGGTAAGCTAATCACCTGACACCACATTTAAACAAGGTATTTGAATAAAAATGTTTTTGACGGGTTCATAATCAAGTTGAATAGATTAAATAAAGCGTTTAAAGATTAATGACATAAAGTGAAAAAAAAAAATCCCCAGGTCACATCATTGCATGGTTTAAGGAACCCCCCAACAGTATACAGCAGAACAAAAATAATAAATGTAGCAAATGGAGAGCCTAGCAGATGGGAGCAACTAATTAAATCCTAGACAGCCAAACCCTATGCTCCTGGTTCTGCACATTTCCCCATTCAAACTTGGCAGTCATGAAGAACAGAGTTCTTCAGGTGACTACTACCATTCCTAAAGAGTTGAGTAGCTTCCCTTCATCACATCACACCAACACCCACTACCACTGCCACCACCACCACACACACACACACACACCAAACACAAAATATAAGGGGGAAAAAAATACCCAGGAGGCTGAAGAAAATACCTTCTTAAAGGGTGTTATACCCCAAGGATTATCAAGCTGCTCTGGTTGACCTGTTATAACCAGGCGTCCAGCAGGATCTGATTGCACACGCACCTGAATCACCAAAAAGGTAAGGCTGATAAGCTGAGATCATATATAATAAGACAAATGTTCAAGCTTCAGAAAGGAAACAAACATCTACATAGATTGATTCCATGACAGAGCAAAGTTTCGCTGCAAGAAAGAAAAATGATCGGACATCTCCATTGTAAAGTATGAAGCACACTAACATCTACACATATGATAATAGTCATATCAATATACACGGAACAATTTAGGAAGGATACATTCTCCTTTTCATTAATCTATGATTCACGGGTCTATAAAATATTACAAGGTACAATCTGAAATGAAAGGTAAAATCAATTCAAATTATCTAAAGAAAAGAAAATGGGAAAGCAGACCCCTTTTTGATAAGATATGCTGCCAAAGGCATCTTGGATGAAGTAAAAGGACCAATCCTTCATATGTTGCAGCTTAAGAACTCCAGACTTGCAATGAAAGCATAGCATCATATATCATCTTAATAATGCTATCATGAGACATAAATGGCATATTCCAGTTTTCTATATGTAATCTTACTTCCTCTGGATCTTCATCCATAATTTTAGAGTTTCAACATAAAGTAGCAGGACAGAGTGAAAAAATTCAGAAGCATTCACCTCCTCTCGCAGAAGCCCAGGGACAAGAGCGTACACCTCAAAGCAATCTTCCTGCACATGGAATCATTTGAGTTCCATCAGAAAGAATGAGACACCTAATCCACCTCCGAACTTAAGGGATAAAAGCACCAAAAAAGGAAAGAAAACAGAAAAACTCTTACAGATTCCCTCACATTGATCTTCACCCAATCAGCTGGCGGTCCAATGTCAACAATTTCCATTTCCAATCTATCAGCAAAAGAACAAAGGGACAAGATATTTAGTCTTGCTTGAGCAGGAACATTGATGACAAGCCGGCATGGTATGTCTCTCCTCAAGACAAACGTATACACAAACTCGTGCAGACACAGGCAGAATGAGATTTGTTGATTGGGTCGTTGATCTAACATTTTTAGCAGCAACAACTCAGAAATTCCAGGTGATCCTTATTCTTTGTGCCCTCAAGAGAATAGTTAAAACTCAGAGCACTTTGCACTGATTTTTCATGCTCTTAACAAAGATTTTTACTAAGATCAATCGTGATGACGAGTTCCTGTATATTATTTTTCTATACTGAATTGCCACTATGCTGAAGATTTATCAATCGTAATGATCAGTTCATGTACAGTATTTTTCTATACTGAATTGCCACTATGCTGAAGATTACTTCATATCGCCCAAAACAATCATTCACAAAAATGAAAAGATGTACGAAGGATTTTAGACAGTCATCTTGCTAATAAGCAATTTAAACAAAGTAAAATGAAAATAAAATAGTAAAGATGTCTTAAGTATTTTAAAGGGAATGAAAAAAAAAAAAGACAGAAGCGATGATCAGAAATTTTACTCTTTGTCCGTCTCAATATTTGCAGGCTTTTCCAAAAGCTCCACATTGCTCTTTTGTTTATGCAGACCTGACTCAACAACCAGAATCAGAATAAGAATGTAGTTGGCATCAAATAAATGCCAGCCAAAAAAGCCATGTATAATGTAGCAAACCAATGCTTTTCAGGGGTTTTTCACGCTTTGGTCCAGAACTGAGACTCTTGTCCTGTTTTAGGGAAAAATTAGACATTATATTATACCTCACTTAAGGGAACCAATAAAAACTTCCTCTCACGAGGACATGCTAAAAATGACAATTAGGTTTAAAGCTAGAACAAACCTTAATAATTGGCTCGCTAACCTCACCATATCCAATAAGACGTTGGGCGTGCCAACCCTGCATAGCACGAGCTGCAGCATCCCTTCTTGCCCTACCAGATCCTGATGCTTGGTATCCACTAGCCTGCAAATGACACAAAAGGAAGTGATAAGAAACAGAAGGATACCAAACAGATGCATGTGATTTCCACGTTCAATGATATACAAGGATTCAAATATCTTAAGTAACCAGACCAAGCATAATAGACTTTCTGTCAGTTATAGTAGTGAAAGAGATAATTACTAATGGAAAATACGCTATATGTGAACTCCTATACATTAGTGGATGCCTAATTGATTTAACACAATCTTCATGTTGTGTTAATGGGTTGATAGTTTATATGATCAAAATAAAACTATTTTTAAAACCAGGAGCCATCTATGGTTGTGATTATGTTGAAAAGCTTGAAACCTGAAACAGATCAAGCTAACTGCACCATTCAATGGGCAGACCTGAGCCAAGCTCTTATTGTCATGGTTTTGAGTCAAGGATCGAGTCACAAGGCAATGAGCAGGGAAATCTGTCATCAAGAACAGATTGCTGTCCTTGCCTTTGCTTTTCTTCCTTGACTTACCTATGGTTGCTGAATTTTGCAACTCATTAAAGGGAGTTGCAGACCTTGGTACTCAATAAGAGAGTTGCCTATCTCTATTTGCTGGAAAATTACTGCTTGAATTATTCATGAATAATATCTCTCTTAAACAGAGGTTCACAAGGAAAGACAAACCTTATATCTTGGTTCTAATTAGGGAAATAAAATAAAGACAGCAAAAGTCAACACAAGACAGCAAAACATAAGAAAATCTGGAAATAACCACAAATTTAGCCCACTAATTCAGCCTTAAATAAATTTGGAAATACCCACTAAAAGAGGCCTACATCCATAACAATTATTCACATAGGTTTGAGCTGTTAGAAGTTGCTTTACTAGCATTCTGGTTTTAATCATATCTTCTATGCAAAGCAAATTCTTCGCTCCCTGCTCTCTTTCTCTCTCTCTCTCTGGTGGCGCAACCCATTATTACTGTCATAAGGACTTCTATGTGTTCTTCAGTTCTCAAAACTTCTCTGTGACACGCTCTTCATGTAGGTACAATACTGACTTTCTGTTACCTCAGTTAAAGCTTTTCTAAGTACCGTGAAGCAACTACAAGAAGAAAAAATGAAACTCTACCTCCTTATCAACGCTAGCTGGCTGATGCAATGGTGAACCAGGGAGTTGGAGCTCACCATTTTGCCGCTTATGCTTTTCATATTCCAAAAGTGCCTGCAGCAACAGAAGATATAAGGGGACACAAGGAAATCGCAAGAGCAATGGATGATGACAAAGGAATATTTGATGGTACAAAGCTCAGAAACATAATTAAGCAAGATAATACTAATCCAATTTTTTGTGGCATTCAAACCTCATTTAAGGAGATCCAACTTAAAAAGAAAAAAAAGAAGTTACATAACAAAATATCTGCATTGATTGTAAATTTATGATAATGGCATTGTTAATGAAAACTTTAATGGAGCTTCTGTTATAGATTTCCCAATGAACATCTTGGATGTGAGAAGAGAACAAATTGCAACCATCATTGCATCATCTAAGATTCATGATTTAGGTTGAAGATAATAGTCTTTTGACAATTATTCAATTCAGATGCAAAATTTTTCATACTCAAACTAAGAAAGCACTACCTTCTCATAGAAAATGCGGAATGTCCAAGATACTGTTGTGCAGGTCCTGTCAGAAAAGCAGGAAGAGAGAGAATATTGAAATAAGGCGGCATACAAAGAAGAAACTTGATCATGAAAGGTAATAAAAAATATTGAAATACGGTGTCTGTTTTTCCATCCTTAAAACCAAATGTTGCAAAAATTGCAAGTCATTATACATCCACATACAATATGCAAGATCGTTAAAAAAGTCATCTTTTCCACTTCTTACTTAGGGGGATGGAATGACTCTCCTACTTGCCGCCACAACTTGGATGCAGTGACCTACAGACGTAGGTGAGAAAAATCTATGTTATACAATCGCAGTAATAAATATCTTCACATGCATAAAATAGTAGTTTGAAAGGGGAAAAAAAATCCCAGCACTGCACATAAGTATACTCGAACAACAGCAAATCTATCAATTAGATACAGTTTTAGAAGCTTCTCGATGACTAATGATAATTCAACTGAAGCAACAATAAGTCGTTTCTCAATATACTAATTTCTATTTTTGGAAACTTAGAGAATATCATATAGAATAGACATCACCCACAAAGACTTTGTATAAATGGAAAAACTGCAATTACAATCACTCCCTAATTTGTCAGAGGTAAATCAGTCAAATGTGTAACTAGCACCTATTCTTGTCCATCTTCAACTGAAGCCTAAAGCTTTTTGAAGTAATTTAAACTCAAAACTTTTTTTGAACTGCTAATACCAAATGTAACTATAAGGATTTTAATCCAAATTCCTTCGTATACTCCGCTATGCCTAAAAAATGAAAGACATGCAATAGAACAGTGAGTAACTTGATATCCTGAATTTTGTGGTCCATAGATGACAACAAAAGGGAATTCACTAGACAAACGTTTTGGGCTAGGAAAACACATTCAGATAACCTGAACATCTTAAACTTGAGAGGCTACAAACTCTTTTAAAATTTATGAGAAAAGAATAACAAATCCTCATATGAGGGCAAGTGTGGGGCTTGTTCGGAAGCCTCATTAGCTTAGGTAAAATTATTATACTTCCTGTCCTCTCTCCCAACTACCAGAATCTTATTAATTCTGTATTTATTTTCCTTTTTCTTTTCCTTCATGTCTAACACAAATGTTACAATTGTATCAACTTTGGATTCTGTAGGATACCATTATCTCAAATCATAATTTGAACACGAAGAAAGTCATCTCATATAATTTTCTGAGCAAGATGATTCATGCCAAGTCAATTTTTTTTCTTTAATCAACCAATTATATATTATGTAAATCATGCTCACATGACTATAAACACATTAAAACAGATCTCAAAGTGCATCCTAATTCACTGAGCACAGCAATTGAACATTTAGTCTAACAACGGATTTAATTTGTTGGTTGGCAAAACTGATTGGAGCCATCACTCATATCCAACTCTAGCTATATGCTCGTCTGTTGCAATTTTAATATATTTAAATAATAAACAGCGCATCAATTAGTATATAAACAAAGTAACATAAACACAATGTTCCAAATGTAAAAGAGAAGGAAAGCTACTGTAATATATACAAAATGCAAATTATCAAAAGAGAAGCAAATGTTAGAAGCAAGCAATGAAATTGATCAATAAATACAAACATATTTCACTCATATATAAACTTATTAACTTATTTTGAATAACATTTTAAACGACAAGTAAATTATTAAATCAGAAAACAAAGTCCAATTAATCTAATTAAAGCTAAACAAAGATGGGAAACATATAAGCAAGAGGACTATAATATCTATTCTATTAATAAAAGAGAATCAAAGCAGTCAAAACGGCAAGTAGGTCTTTGTAACCATTAGAAATTATTTTTTTTTCATGTAATTACATAATTAATTGCTTTGAAGTTGCAATCAAAAGCTAAGTCAATAGACGAAGATAAAAAGTGAAAGAAGGTACATATCAATAGGAATGGCTATGGTTTATATCAATAGATATGGCTTGAATCAATATAAAATTCCAACAAAAAAAGACTAACGAGAATACATCTACTGCAGAATATAAGTGACATTTTACACTGGTTTATAGACATTCTTGGATTGTTTCCTGGTGTGTCAAAATTTATTGAATAAAAGAAGATGGTTAAGGAAGAGAAATTAAGAGACATAATTATTCTTTACAATGAAGAACCCTGTAATACTTTTTAATTATGCAAGTAATTATGTCTGTGAAATTTTGCATGACTAAGTCAGTAAGGTGGTGTCTATAATATTTTATAATAGACACCATGTATTCTTAAAATACTTTGTTAACTCTACTAATAATTGGGCTGACTTTGATCTTTCTACTGTGTTAGCAAAGCAAAAGCAAAGGTTACCAAGTACCTGAATTATTGATCATCAATTGAATACAAGAAAAAATAGCACAATAAATCAAATTTATGCAAACCAATACATTTTGTTGCATCAAGTCTAGTGATTATCAAAACTTCAGTTTTGAAACAAAAGACAAAACTTGTATCAAAGTTTCCCATTCTTGACAGCTCTCAAACCCAACTGTACAATTTACTTGAATCAAACTAAAACTGATATAAACGAATTGCTGTACTTTGGTCAAAGCATAGATCACTTAGAAATTGAATTTGAAAACATACTAAAGTTGCAAATGGTTCAAGAACAATAACAACATCAAGCAGAGAAGGTCTAAATCAATGGAAGATAGTTGCCAATAACGACACAGTAACACCCATCATGCCTTTGAAAATACAGATGAGAAACCCATATCTCAATAGATATTAGTTGCCAATAAAGACAACTGTGTTGGAGAATTGTTGCTGGTTCCTAGTTTCTGAATTTTCTCTGCTGGGAGTCCGGAAATTTCAATTGGCCCTCTAATCACATTGGAGAATTGTTTCTAGGTCGTTGTCTTAAGACCAATAAAGTGAGGTTCACAATGGCATTAATGACTTAATCAAGGCTATAATTTAATCATAGAATTAAATGTTATAAATTTGTTAATAACGGAAACATTAGAATGAATGTTATAAATTTGTTAGTAACAGAAACACAAAATTGAAAGCTGAAGGTCTGTAGGTTATACTTAATAGGAATAGGAATAAATCATGCAAAAAAGGAAAGAGAGGGAACTCCAAGAGTAGGCAATTCTCGCAAACTTGGAAAGAATAGGCTGCCACGTGGCAAAACCTAGAGGGAAGAGATACTGCTTCATGCATATATATTAGATTAGATTAGATTCACATACTTCATTCTTAAGTTCCGGATAAGTTTCCTGCAAACTTTTCAATTTAGAACAAAATGTTCTTCTGGGCTTTAGTATGGAAGAATTTCTATAGACACAAGACTGCTAGAAGCCCAACAATGACTGAAAATATGCATATTTCTGCTATAGTCCTCAGCTGCTTTCTATCAGCAAAGAAATTTTCGCCTGGAAGTTAGTAGGATAAATAATTTCTGAAACAAGAAGGCCATAGCCTCACAGAAAAGTAAGAATATGCATATTTCTGCTCCTATCCTTAGCCGCTTTCTTTTGGCAACTATTATTGGAAAACATTGAAGAACAGAAGTTCCTAGGTCTCAGCTCAAATCTATCTTTTTGGCAATAATGCTGCTTGACTTTTGGGTTGATGACCACTACTGGCATTAATATAGGTGTCTAAGCAACTCCATGTCGAGAAGGACCAAATCAAAAAGGGTCCCAAAATTGGAGACACTGTGATTTACATAAATTGCTATGGAGGTACATTTAATGATTGGCTAGAAGATGATGGGCATTTCTTGATTAGGTATGAAGGCAATTTGTGGAATCCAACGGATGTGAATACCTCTTCTAAATGACATATTTTCCAAAAACGAGAAATTTGTGGAATTAAGTGTGATTACAATGTTTGTAGAGCAATTTGTAATGGATAATCCAAATAAGATCATGATCAAGGTGCAATTTTGTTATCATTTCAATAGTGCAGTCACCAAAAAAAAATGTGACCAAGACCTCCTCTAAATGACATATTTCTAGAAAACAAAATTATTTATAGCATTTGTTCAGTCAAAAAAAAGCCTTTACCGGAATCTGCAATGGTGCATCCACATCAAGATGACCATGAATCTCATCAATTTCAAGGAGACTCAGCCGTTCTCAACTCAACAAAAAAAAAAGTTAAGGCAATAATACTAAATTTAGGTGCATCAGTATGCCCATTTAGATTCTGCTTTCAGATCTGTCCATCCATCAAACTGTGTGAATGGGCATAGCCATGCACCTCATTGCTTCACCGGTATTTTCCCACAAGGCGAATATCTTCCTGAGTTTCCTTCTTTAAGTCCTCTCTCCAAGTCAAGAGGTACTTCCCTCATCCCCAAGGGAAAAGGAACATGATCAGACCAGTATTTTGCATGCATACTCGTGTTTCACATTGACACAGGTACTTCAGCTTTCGCATCCCACGACCTCCCAACAACATAGATTTGGAATTGAAGCCAATGTACGGAGAAATTGAACAACAGTTGTCTATTTTCAGCACCTAAGTTTCATTATGGTTATTGTTGATATCTACTCTGACACCTATGCTTAGTCCAACAGTAGTTTTAAGAAATTAGAGTAGGCATTCAAAACATGCTAAGTGCGAAAAGCACCTGAAAAGCAAGTTTTGACTAAATTTGGTTAATAAACTATAAATTGAAAAAAAAAAGGAGGTATTCCTGCAAAAAGCCCTTAAACATAGTGCAAAACAGAACCTGAATCTAGCTCCTAAAACAAATGAATACTGATGCAGCATAAAAACATTTTGTTCTTGTCCATGTACTAAATATAAAATTTCACTTTCTCCATCTTTAACAATAGTTAGATCACAAGCTCGCACTCATCCACTTCAATATGAATTACTACCTCAGGGCACAGTCATTTCCAGATACCATATAATTAATAATATAATAGAGCTTATATAAATCCTTTAAAATGCTGACTTATAGCAACCTATGCTATATAGAGAAAATCAGTTGACAATTGTAATGAATAATTAAGAGGGGAAATGCACATACCACTTCATAGCCACCTAGTTTGATAACAGCTCGCCATAACCTAACTCGACCAAGAAAGTATACAGAAATTAGCTCCCAAATCCCAACTACAAACAGGCACAAATCCACTAAAATTATTACACGAAACCTACTTCAGGCAGTTTAATGGCTCTCCATAAAACTTAGGGGGCTTAAATTCCAGAGCATTTTCCCTGTGGAAAGTTTCCAGGTCCCTCATGAATGCTGCTCTCTCCTCAGGGGTCCCCGATTCGTCAGCTTCCCCCATCTGCAATTCAAACATCATAATTTCGAAGGATTTTTTTTTCTATTCTAGAATTCAATGCCACGAAGAATAGAAACCATTTCCCTTTTATATGCATTTCCAGAATTACCTCAACGTCAGTCCAGATGCTTTTAGACTTTGAAGCACTATCATGCTTTGATTTAGCAACGAGGTGCTTTTTCTGAGGAAGTGGAGTAACAATTTCTGGCTGGCTGTGAACAAGGGTGCCATTATCATCTTTCTTTTCCAGAACCTTATCAGCACCAGCATCATTTGCATTGGCATCAATGATAGTATTTCTATTAACATGTAGAACTTCATTGTCACTCATAGGAACATCACTTGGCAACGTGTCAGTCTTATCCTCGGCAGCTGTATTCCCGTTTTCAGTGGGATTTTGATTCTCCCGGCGGTCAGTGGATACTCCGTTCTGAACATTGGCATCTTTAGGATTTCCAAGGGAGCCGCCCGCCAAATCTTGGCTTGGCATTTCAGTATCTTCCATCCTGCGATATAAGCATCATGCAACGCGAAAGAAATATATATTAATAGAATTCCGTCAAGAAAAAAAAACATTTATAAGTCGACAGCGGCCGTAAGCAAAATGCGAAAAAAGAGAACCAGCTTTAAATGATAATAACCCAGAAAAGGGGGAAAATAAATTAGATTCCCATGAGAAATAAAAACCCTAGCGTTCAGCTCGTTTCTTTCGAAACACCAAAAAAAACAAAAATGTTTCTTCTAAAAGGACAGCAGAACTCATCCGTTTCTTCACTGCCATTGTTTCAAAAAGCACTTAAAAAGGCTTAAAAGTTAAAACTTTGTTCATGAAAAAATTTAAAGGAGAAATTTTAGAAATAAATACTTTTCTAAACATTAATCCGAAGAAAAAATAGGTTGGTAAAGTGCGTAAAACTTGCCTGAAAAGTGAAACTACAGAAGAGTAAACAGGTATTGAAGAAAAGAAAAGAGAAGAGGGCGTGGCGTTAGGGTTTCGACTCGTGGGAAGGTAGGAGAATGCAGGTAAAAGTTCAGGGAGGAATATAAAGAGAGCTGCGAAATCTAGTAATTGTTATCCAGCAAAGACAGAAAGCAATGTTCATGGCAGGTAAAGTTGGATTACCAAAAGAGAAAAAAAAAATTAATTAAGAAAAAAATTACGAAGCGCCGGTGAAGGGAGTATCGGAGATATATATTGGGAGAACAGGAACAGAAGAAGGGGAAGAGCAAACCCACGGAGAACCGGCCTCCCTCCTCTCTCTTCTTGAGCAGTTCTAAATCATCTAATTGATATTTGACTCCAATCCATAAAGCTCAACGCCTGGACCATTTTAGTTATTTATCTTATTTTATTTACCATTATGTACCGCTTTACAATTACTAATTTGCCCCTTTTCTCACACGTAGATATCCAATTTTCCATGTGTCGCACAAAAACGCCATCACGAGTTGGTCCATACAAAACAAAAGTCTGTTTATGTGCTCAACTCATTCACCTAAATGCTTGTTCATAATGTAGCAATTTAATAGTTGCTTATAATTTTGATGAAAGCGGTCGCGTCTCTTTTCAATTTCTAATTACCCGAAAATCTATATATATATATATATATATATGAGAAACCAATCCCATAATTTACGAGGCATTGCAAAAAACAGAAAATGTTCCTGCCTTTGCTGCGGTCTACGAAGCTGGAGATGGGCCAGTTCAGGTTATAATGGCGCCTACAAGGGAGCTTTTTCAACACATCCTATGTTTTACGTGGGCTTTGAACAATGAATCAAATTTTGAAGTGGTTTATACATAAACACGTTTATTCGATTATAAAAATTTAATAATATATTTAATTTATTTTATTATCAAATATATATCAAAGTAACTATTTTTTTTAATTTCATTTCATTATTTTTTCAGCATTTCTTATTTAAAAATCTTTGTTGAACAATTAAGTGTTAATTTTGAATTCTTATTTACAAAATTTCTCTTAATAGGTATGATTTCACGAATTATACAATATTTTTACTATTTTTAGATATTCAATGTGAGTTGAACTACTTAAAGGTATTATTTTATTAAAAAAACCTTTTTATATATTTTATGCACAAGTGTTTATTTAAATGTTTTATGAGTGGCTATGATTAGTATAACTATCTGTTATACCATTTTAAAAAAAAAGCTGTAAAAAGGTATAACACGGTATAACTGTCCGTTATATCTTGTTATACTATTTTTCAGAAGAGGCTAGTGACTAGTATAACTGTTTGTTATACCATATTATACTATTTTTCAAAAGAGGCTGTAAAAAGTTATAATATGGTAAATTGTCCTTTTTATCCTGTTATATCATTTTCAGAAAATGCTGGTCAATAGTATAACACGGTATAACCGACCGTTATACCCTGTTATACCATTTACCAGAAATGACGAGAAAAAGGTATAACATGGTATAATAGGTGGTTATACCTTGTTATACCATTGAAAAGAAAGGGCTAGAAAATGGTATAATAGGGTATAACGGGCGGTTATACCCTATTATACCACTGAAAATAAGATGTTGGAAAATGGTATAACAGGGTATAACCGGCAGTTATACCCTGTTATACCATTGAAAAGAATTTGTTGAAAAATGGTATAATGAACAGTTATACCAATTTTTATTACTAAATTGTTTGTTTACTTGTTTACTGAATGCATGTTTTTTAATTTTAACATTTATTGACATCAATGAATACTGTACCTATTTTCATTCATCACAAATGAGAGTGGATGGATGGCAAATTTGAGAATTATTAAATTAACGGAATATTAATTATAGAATCTTGCAACTTTGAACATGTTGTTGGTATAATATCAAATAAAATGATGATTAATATAGAAACAACAATATTAGATATCAAGTATGTTGTGAAAGATGGCTATGCTACAATGAAGATATATAATTATGAAACTTTATTGTCTTACATGGCTTTGAAGCGTATGTGTAACGTCCACTGGTCAAAGTCTTATGAATAGTATTTTCGGGACCCCGTTGATGTTCCCCGCGGTGCGGGTCATCATTTCGAGTCCGATGGCTGGTATATTGTTCATAAAACTTTGATGGGCCTGAAATTTGTCAAAACGAATGAAATAAAAATTTTAACATAACCAATAATTCAATTTAAGCTATAAACTATCATTTTCGAAGATAAAAATATTTCAGGACCCGGACAGCTTGAGACCCAGGAATGTATCCGGACAGTCTCGAAAATACCATACCCTAAACCTCAAAAATTTCATTGAGTATAATGGTAAAGGAATTTGAATTTTTTGAGGTCATCTGGTATTTTTTCGGAATATTTTATTCAGATCGTGAATAGTGCCAAAAAGTCAATAGTTGACTTTTGGTTTGAAATTTTGCATGGACCTTAGTTTTATTAATTTAGGAATATTAAAACTGAAATGAGAATTTTTGGAGAACTGGAGAATATTTTATGAATTTTCAAATCTGACAAACCGATATAGGGAAAATAGTGATTTTCCATTCGGTGGAGTTTTAAGCTGAAATTTTTCAAGGGCCTTAGTGGCAATAATTGAGAATTTTGAGGACTTGAATGAAATTTTTTAGAGGTCTCTAGAATATTCTATGAATTTTTATAGTAAAAAGTAACCAAAAATCTTTTAAAAATGGATTTTTAGTCATTTGGACCAATCACGAAGAACCAACCCATCACCCTTTCAGTTTTTCTGCCCCAAAATGGTCCAACCAAGGAACCAAACCATTTCCTTCTTCTTCCTCCATCAAAATCCGTCCACTCCCTCTTGAATTTCTCTATCTTTCTCCTCTTTCTCTCTCCTAAATCCTCACCAAACCTCATGAAATTTTTAGAGAATTGAAACCTCCATCATCCTTACATACTAAATCAAGCAAAAATTTGGAGAAAGGAGGCCAAAAATTGGTGTTCTCACACTTAGGTGAATAGTGGAAAATTTTAGTCAATGTCCTTTAAATTCATTTTTTATTTTTGGTAGATGTAATTTAGAGTATTTTAAGAATATCTATGATTTTAGATTTTAATTTGGAGTTAGGATGAATTTTTGGTGATTTTTCTAAGGTGTATGTTGTTATATTAGGAAATCCCATTCCAAGTGAGGAGAAACAAGGAACCAAGCCTACAAGTGGTGGAGAGAAGGGTGTTTTCACACCCTAGGTATGTGGAGTAGATTAAAAATAATGTGTCTTGTGTGTATGTAGAATAAATGTGTGTATAACTATTATAGAATTGTGACATTTGTGTATATATGTGTGTGTTTGCTTAATTT